>NDGM011205757.1:3012-15633 GCA_002564305.1 Octomys mimax | reverse complement strand
TGGCTTGAGTTGTGGTGATCGAACCATAGCAACCTGAGCCTGACTGCTTTGTTGAAGCAGCCAAAGATACACTATAAGGTGTTGTTTTGTTTTTGTTTTCGTTTTTGCAGAGCCAGGGTTTTAACTCAGGCCGTTGTGCTTGCCAGGGAAGCGCTTATTCCACTGAGCTATCTCCCCGGCCCCTACCATTCATTATATTGTTTTATCCTCACACACCCTTCCCCATGGAATTGCTCCCTCGAAGTCCACTAACCCTGGAATGAACACTCTGCTGCTGTTTTTCATTGTTTGTCATTTGCTCAAGTAAATTGTATCTCTTGGCCCAACTTTAGCAGAAGTGATTTTTATGGAAATTAAGTTTGTACATATTTTTCTTTATTATCCAATTCAAAATCTGTAGTTTGGCAATTTAAAAAAGTATTTGTAAAGAGTTTACTTTGCTGTACTAAGTGAAATGTTTCTTTGCTAATACTCAATGTGTATTCAAAGGCAAGGAAAACTTGATTAGAGTGAACAATTTATGTCCATTTTTCCAATTTTGTCCTTCAGGTTACAGATTACAGGTTATAGATTAAAACTGTCAACGGTCACAGAAAATTACAAGAAAACAAGGATAAATCAATGGTCATAAATCTAGATTCTTGACTGGTAAGCCAGACAAAAATCTTTAATACCTGATGGTAAAACACACATATAAGTTAAAACCTAATATGCCTATAAACTTTCGCATATACATCATTAAATAATAAGCATTTGTGGAGTATCCACTTTGTTCTAGAAAATACAGTATAAGATACATCTGATCATGACTTCTGCCCATGTAATTTCTAATCTACTATGACAGGCAGATAGTAGACACAAGACCAAAACATTAAGGATGATAAGACTTGCCATATGAATTCATTTTATAAAAGATGATCCATATAAGTATATCTTAGATTAGCACTGATGAGTTTAAATCTTTTCTTTAACATGTATATACATGATATCTAAATGAATATTTAATGTCAATAGGAGCTATTGACAATGTTTCCACTGAGATACTTGAAAAACTACATGAATAATGCAGAAATAAACTTTAAAAATTTTGGGAAACTTTGGAAAGAGTAAAATTAATGCTAAGTAAGGAAGCAAAATAAGGGCCAGCGAGATAGCTCAGTGGACTAAGTGCTTGTTTAGGCAAGTGCAGTGGCCAGGGTTCCATCCCCAGCTCCACATGCCACATTGGCCCTGCCCCCTGGGCATGGTGAGACACGATGGAGTCCGGGCCTGGTTGCACACACCTGTAGTACCAGCACTAGAGAGGCTGAAAATAGGAGGATCACTATGAGTCTGAGCTGCATAATGAGACCCTGCCCAAAAAGAAAGGAAGAAAAACAAAAAAATCCTCAAAAAGAAAAGAAAAAAAGAAGCAAAGTATGCATGAAGACTACTTATAGTTGTTCCGACTTCTACTATTCTTTGTCTCCCCAACCAAAATGGATGTGTGTGTGTTTGTGTGTGTGTGTGTGTGTGTGTGTGTGTGTGTGTGTGTGATATGTATCATCAATTATTACCATCCCTAGTTCCAAACGACCAAATGAATTCTTTTTCTTTCATCCTATTTTGAATGGGGAAAAAAAAAAACCCTGCCTACTCAGCTTTTCAACTGTTTGGCAACATTTTCTTCTTCTCATATGGGACTTGTTCCTTTATTTACTGTCTCTATATTTTAAATGAAGAGCCTGTAAATTTTTCTTGAAAAGATCCAGGCAGCAATTATTTTCAGTCTTTTTGTTATAAGCAATTAAACTCTAACAGTATCACGTGAAAGTAGCTGTAAGTCTTTGAAAAGAAAATAATTTAGTTGAGTTTCATTAAAAATTAATTTATGAAAACATGTAGTAAATCTGGGTCTGATGGCACATACCTGCAATCCCAAAACTCTGGAATCTGAGGCAGGAAGATTGCTATGAATTCAAGGCCAGACTAAGCTACATAGTGAAATCCTGTTTCAAAACAAAGCAAAGCAAAATCAGCATATAGAAATATAGATTTGTCTCTTGGTTCATAGTATATTAATTTCAGTTGCAAATGATGTTTTTCTTTCTATTGAACCATTTTTAGCTACAAAATATGTATTGATTTTTAAACAGTCATAATAGGGGAATTTCCTGAAATATGTATAGGTAATATCAGTCTAATCCTTGTACTACACATAGGTACTAATAAAAATAAAATATTTTAAAAAACGAAACTTAAAACTAATTTTTAACATGAGCAAAATTTGTCACATATATAATTTCTCAGTGATTTAATAAATATGGCTACATAAAGCTTGGAGGCCTAATTTGTGCATAGAAATTTTGGCCTTTAATTTCACATTGGAAATATAGAGGAGAGAGGGATTGCTAATTATATCCACTTTCATTTTTTATAACCCTTCTTTCTTTCTTGATGATATAGTTTATCTATTATGACCAGCAAAACCCAGTTGTTTCTTATCAGGATACACATTGAAGAAGGGTTTCTCCAAGTTCTGGAGCAGTGTGTGGCCATACAAACCTGGAGAAATATAGGATTCCAGTTATTTAGGTCACAGTTGCACCAAATGGACACTTATTTTTTTTTCTACTCGGTTTCCTTATACCAAGATAACACCAGATAAGAAAACTGGAAAGATAAAACCAGAGAAGAGAGTTGGGCCTGGTAAATGCAGGGCCCAGGGAAAGGACATTTTGATTGGGGTTTAATTGCAGTAATGAATGCATTCTTGTTTCTCAAAGGAAAAACCTAGCAAGTTTGTTGACAGAAGTACAACTTTCCATCAGGACTGAAGAATAGGCAGCTCTCAATGAATTCTTACATCCTTACATAAAGCCACAGGAACCAAGTATCTGTAGAGAAAATAGAACTAACAATCTTGTGTATTATACCAGTGTCAAGAGAGAAAACAGTTTCAAACTAATTTGGCAAAATTGTTTTCTCAGGCTCTTAGGCAGTTTCCAATTTTCTTGGCCAGACATTTTCAAGAGCTCTTTTGACTTCTTTCCACACTGAAATCTACAAAGCCAGAGGAATCAAATGATCTGAGAAAATTCAATTTATATACTATTTGTCTAACAGATATGCAATAAAATATTAGATCCTGTTATTTACAGTTCCTAACCATTTTTATCAATGGTGTCCTTTGTACCTACACACAATGTCTTCCTTAATGTTTCCCTGAGTTCCTTTTTTAGAAGTTTAATAGGCACACTGCCCTTAACTTATTTTTCAAAAGGGAATATCTTGCCAATGCAGTTTTTCAGTTGAAATCCTCAACTTCATACAGTAGATAAAATCCAAAATCATTTGGTTAAATGCTTGAATTCTGCCTTTTTAATTTCAACCTTCCTACTTCCTTTTTCAAACCCCTAGGTTAATTTTAAATAATGCTATATTAAATATATCACATACTGTGTGATTCACTGTAGTCACTTATTACTGTTAGTTTCTCTCCCAGGATTGCTTTGTGTCTTCATAGAAAGTCCATTCATCTTACAGTTAATACCTGGCCATGTTGCAAGACACGTGCACTATGTGATTGATTGAAGCTGGTCACAAGGTCAGGTAAAACTCCAGGAGCCTGAGGACATGGATATCAAAATTATGGATATGAGATGTTGTAACTGGTGTGTATACCAGAATGGGGTGGATTTTGTACAATTTACCAATTTATTCCATTGTACCCTGTGTCTGAAACTTATTCACATTTCTCCCATTGACAAAGCTTGCTAAGCCACATCTGAAGACAACTACAGTGTCATCCAAGGTATAGCACCACCAGCCTTTACATTCCAGAATTCTATGATGTCTAGATATGAATAATCTTCTTATGTGTGAAACTTTTGTCTAAAATCTATGAACAAAAAAATACAACCCCTTTAAAGAAAGGAAAAAACAATCCCTTTCTAAAGTGACTTGTTGCCATGTATTTAGCCTCAATCCACTGCTAACCCTGACAATATTTTGTTGGAAAGTCCTAAATTTGAAATACAGATTAATTTTTTAAGAAATCATATATGGATATCCCTATTCATTCTAATTCGTGTACAAACTAAAAGTTTTTTCTGTTGGTTTTGGGTCACCTTCTTGTAATTATTATAGAAAGCTAAGTAAGCAAATAAATAAATAAGCAAAGTGTCAACATTTTTCTGGAGAAATCATTTTGACTAATTAAGAGCCACAAGATGTACTTCCTATCTTCCTACTCACCACATGCAAGAGTTTAACATATTTTCTTCCACTGCCTCAGGCAGGTTTTCTTTTCTCCAATTTTTGCCTGAACTTACCTATTTCACAGGATTCATTTCCTTCCCTCCTCCTTCCCTCCCTTCCTCCCTCCATTCCTTCTTTCCTTTCTTCCTTTTAAAACTTTTATTTATTTATTTAGTACTTGGTCTCACTACGCAGCTTGGACTAACAATGATCCCCTGTCTCAGCCTCCCCAGCACTGAGATAAATGTGTTCCCACCACACTTGGTTTCGGCAGCCTGTTGACAGACCCACAGTTCTGGGTTCTGCATGGCATGTGGTAGTGGGATTTGACTCTGGTCCTTGTGCTTGCCAGGCAGATGCTTAGACCCCTGAGCTATCTCCCCAGCTACTTTCCTTTTTTTCTACTTCTTAATAGAATTTTATTTTACCTCTCTGTTTTACTAACATTTCAATTTAATACCTGTTTCTGTAACAGTGTTCTCTGCACCATCCCAAAGCACTACAGCCTCATTTTAAACCACAGCATACTATTTCTCAATATTCTTCAACATGTCTGAGTGATTCCTTGGCTATTTTGCCTCAGATGATTGATTTTCACAGAAGCAGCTACATGCAGTTGAAGATACAGCCAAGCTGGACAAATCTGTGAAAGTGTCCCATTGATAGCCTTACAAAGGCACTGGGTGGCATCTGGGATGCCACAAGTTTTCACACGCCTTATGATCTTTTGTAAGAGGGACAGCCTCTTTCATGTTGTAGGGCTTTCTTTTACTGGTTATTGTTTTTTAATTCAGCACCTTAGACCACTCAGCTGCATTGCCCAGCTTTCTTTTATTTTTTTATTAAGTTTATTGGCATAATTTATATACACATGATGATCACATTCATCACAAGGAATTAGTACCTACAAATGACATGATTGGATTCTTTTTTTATCCATTTTCTTCCCTGCCTTAAACATTTTTCTCCTCCTTACTGACAAAGCTTTGTTTCTATTTTATCCCTTTTTTCCCCCTCTCATTTTGGTTTATTTTCCCTCCCGCAAGCCAGTTCCCCTTTCATTTTGAACATTTTTTCTTGTATTTCACAATATCTACTGTACATTTTTGTTTTTATTTGCACTTTCAGGATGACCATTGTAGGAAACAATTCTCATGTGAGGACAAAAGAGATGGCCTGGATTTCTGATGGTAATACAGTGATTCCTATGTTCACAACCTTAATTTAACTCCACAGTTCTGAAATTGAAGACTGTGTTCCTGTTGGGGCAGGAAATATGGCTGCAGTTATGTTAGCACCTAATGCAGAGTTAGTGAAAAAAACCAAAATTTTGGTAAATATTTCTGCTTGCTAGCCACATTGCTCACGAATAAAAGCATTCATGAACCAGGGTACCAGTGTATTAGAAAATATACAGTATTACATAGCAGCAGAATTATAGGAGTTGTGGCAATAACATATAATGGCCTCCTAACCAAAACTAGCCTAGGGAAGAACCACCAAAATAACTTAAAATAGGCAATGATTTTGAGTTTAGGTGGGACAAACTGAACCACAACTTGAACCAGCCTTTTAATGCTGTGAGCTAGATTTCTTCCTCCCCACATTTTTATTAGCACATGATTGACAAGTAAAAAGTGTACATGCTTTAAGTGTATGACATGATTTTGATATATGTATAAATTATGAAATGATTACTACAATCAAACTGGGTAACACATCCATCATCTCCCTGGTTACCAGTTTGGTATGTGCTGAGAACACTGAGACATATTATCTTAACAACTATCAAGAATATGGCATTTTATCATTAACTACTTTTTTTGTTAACTTCTAGGTGTGGTGAAAGCTTTGTTATTAGCTGCACAGCTTTGATCATTTTCTCCAAGCTATTATGACACAAAAGTCGTTCAAATAATCTGTTCTCTTGAAATGACTGGAAGTAATGACTTTTAAATGAAAATATGTTAATAGAATTTGTATAATATTTGAACTTTAAAAACAATTAAATTTTGATATAGTAGTGATACTATTTACACATTTTTGGTTGTCACAGCTTAGCATATCTTCTTGATTAGGTGAAAATATAATGGTCTCTACTGTTACTGCTGAAGGGTGTGTATGTGTGTGTGTGTGTGTGTGTGTGTGTATGTGTGTGTGTCCATGCACAAATGTACATATTGTTTATACTGTGAAATCAATAAGAATGTTATCATTTAAGTACACTTACTAATTACCTGCAATCATAAAGTGATTATGAAGAGAATTCTAGTTTTGCATTCTGAATAGAATATTTTAATGCCTAAGTGCTGGTGAGATAGCTTGGGATCTAAGTGCCTGCCTGGCAAGTACAAGGACTGCACATGGTGGTGCAGGCCTGCAGTCCCAGCACTGGAGAGGCTGAGACAGGAGGTGCACTATGAGTCCGAGCTGTGTAGCAAGATCCTATACCAAATAAATAAATAAATAAAATATTTTTAATGTATTTACTATAGGGTCTACAGGATCTCAATACCTAGATCAGACTCATAGTGATCCTCCTGTTTTCAGCTTCTAAAGGGCTGGATTACAGGCACATGACACCACACCCAGTGTCATTTGTGTCTCAGCATGCCCAGGCACTGAGGTTGGCAAGGCTTGTGTTGCTAGAGATCGAACCCTGATCCATGCGCTCTGCTGAAGCAGGTGGTTTAGTCTGCTGAGCTATCCGGCTGGCCCTTAAAAGAATTTTTGGAAATGGAAGAATACTTTTATTGCCTCAAGTGATCATTAACTTTAATATATTATGTATGCTACAAATCACAAGGGGAGAATTGGCAGAAAGACCATTCAAAGTTTTATGTAAAGGACTGTTTCCATCTTCTATCTGATTTAATTTGATTTTTGGGGGATGGGGGCACCAGTAATCAAACTCAGGATCTTGTGCTTGCCAGGTACGCGCTTGTCCTGCTGAGCTATCTCTCCAGCCCAATCAATCTTATTAAAGGTAAAATTGTAATTATAATGTATGCCCCTTTTAAACTCTTCAGTTTGGAGAATGCTTGACAACTACTTCTGAAAACAAATTTCAAAGGTGTAGAAGTCATGTCCTATGGTATGAAATTTTGAACCCATGAAATTTATGGGTTAAAATCCTAACCTCCAGATAATGATAATAGAGAGTGGGGTTTTTTAGAAGGTGATTAATGATTATAAAAAAAATCTTAGGAATAGGAATATTTCTTTACAAAAGATGCTGTTGAGAGCTGACAGAGAGGACAGAGCAATAATGTGTCATCTGTGAGACGACAAGCCCTACCCAGAGAGCAAACTGACTAGCACTGTTAACTCAGGCCGGACTCCACAATTGTGAGAAATAAATTTTGTTGTTTATAAGCTATTTATCTTATGATAGTTTATGTCAGTCTCCAAGGACTTAGACATATATTTTGTTTAGAACATGTTTCCATTTAATCTTCCTCAAGCATATTTATTATGATTTGATAGAATGACTCTTGATGAAATATATTATTGACTGACATGAGCCCTTTCAAAGGAATCATTGAGATAGAATCTCATTAAGTTGCCCTTGTTGGTCTCAAATTTACAACCTACTGCCTCAGTCTCTGAAATAGCTGGGATGATAGGAGTGCAATGTTGTGCCAGCCGAGGTATTTCAACATGCTTGAAAATATTTATCTCACAGAAAGCGTTTCCATCATTTAAGTTGACTCTTAAGGGTCTAGGCTAAAACCTCCAACTTTTGTTACAGTGACTGAATTTAGTCATCTCCACTTTAATTAGCTGTGTGAACTGTTTATTTTCTAAAATGCATAAACCTCGTTTTTTCAGATAAAATAAGTCCCTGACTTACAAAACCTCTAGTTGCAAACATTCACAGAGATGAACACACTTTTCATTAAGAACCCCCAAAGGTATGAACAATACATGGAAATAGCTCATGGGTCTGCTGGACACTGTCACAGCTGTGGTCCGGCGTGTTGACTGCACAGTGCTAATAGTATATGCTAATACAGTACGGCAAGGGACTTTGTGTGTGCTTTTATATACTTTAAATTGTATAATGATGTCAAAAGTGTGTAAGATTAAGTTTTCTGTGTAACAGAAAATGACCCCCACCTCCAGCCATTATTCTTTAGTTCCTTAGTATAAGGTCCAGGTGATGGCTCCTGTTCCAGTTAAGTTGCTCCTGCCTCCTAGAAAAGGCTGGTCACTGTGATGCCAATTGTGTAAAGTAATCTCCAGTTGACAAGCCATTCTGCCTCCCTACTTCCTGCTTGCTTATCCCATATAAGCCCTAGACAAAATAACAAGGCCTGATATTTTGGGAGTGATCCTGATCAGTGCCTGGTGATGTAAAATAAATTTGCCTCCAAGTCCTGGGACTTTCTGCTTCATGTTGCAGGTGGACTTACAAACAAATGTGAGATGTGAACATTCTCTCAGAATGGGACTCCTTTATACATCAACAACTTACTTTCTTTATGTCAATAGTATAGGGTATCCCTATAAGAGATTGTTTTGAAGCAAATCAAATTATGTAAATGTAACATCATAGTGTTTCTGTATGTTGCAAATTCAATTTATTTAGATAGGTTGGGATTCTATTTTCAAAATCAAAGGCATAAATAGCTTCTAATGAGAAAATTCAGATCATTGAGTCTTGTCAAATATTTAGCCAAAAAACTATGTTGATGAAAATTATGCTTCTGTGGAGTTGTTCTGAGCCAAAGATTAAAATTTGAATTTCCTATGATAAGTAGAAAGCCTACAAAATTCAATACTGAGAGTACATCATCAATATGTGCAATATTTAGTAGAAGTGATTTTGCATATCATTTAGCAAATAGGTTTGAGCATAAATGTGCAGTGTGTCATTGCCTTTGCTGCAGTTTAGCAGTTTTCTGAGCATCCTCCGTGGGATAAGTGAGACACCAAAACTTACAATAAAAAAAGAGTACCGATGTTTTAGCTCTGGATATATTGAAGAATCGGTGAGATATCTAGACTTAAAAGTTAATCTATTTTTTGCACTTGTGATTGAAAGTAATTCTTTACATTTGAAGTTTATGCTTAAAATATCACTGCAGTTCATTTCTTCACTAATAATTTGTTGTAGAATTTTTAACCCTCTATCAACTCAAGTATATGGGATTAGAATTCAGAAAAAAAAATAATACATGAGATAGAAGATCAGGAAAATAAGAGCTACAGGGTTTTTTTGAACAGGGTCTACATGGTCTCACTAAGTAGATCAGATTAATAGTGATCCGCCTGTGTTCAGCCTCCCAAGAGCTGCGGTTATAGGCGCGTGCCACCACGCCCAGTCTCAATCGCTGTCTCAGTGCCCCTGGAAGCAGGGCTAGCATGGCATGCCAGGGATTGAACTCCTGCCACTGCCTCTGACTAAGCAAGTGTTTTAATCCTAGAGCTAAAGTTTTAAGAGTAGTCTATGATACAGAATTAAAAGTATACATATATATAGACCTTTGATCCATCATATGCAGCAATTTTTAAAGTCACAGAGATAAAAGAAGAAAGCCAAAAATCTCTCAAAAAGCACCGATATCTACGGCTGACGTGCTGCTTATCTTGAGAAGTAGAGGGCACACAGAGGTGACATAGGTGGAGAACAGGGAGAGAACAGAAATCAGGCAGACATTAGGATGGTGAGCAGGGGCACAAGACAGGCTTGGGCTGTGTGCGAGTCCCTACACCACACTACCACGTGTTGAGTCATTCACCTTACCATCAAAGCCTCAGACTACAATTTGGTAAGGCTTTCCCGGAGATTCTACCAGCCACATGTTATTTACAAAGGTTATGGAAGAGTGAGTAATGAATGATGACTGAGAATGACAGAACCGAGCAACACCAAAGGGTGGCAAGTTTGAGTTGTAGCTAGCTGCTCATGAGAGTGGAAAGAAACTCCATTTGTTTTGTTTAGAAATTTATTCTGTTCAGAAAGTTGTATTGATTTGGTTTTGCCTTAAGAAGGGACAACTTTGAGGTGGTTTATAATCTGGAGCAAAGATTCAGTGCTTGAGGATGCTGGGGAAGAGTATGTAATTGAAAAATAAAGAGCTTGAAGTCTGAGCACCAGTGGAAACTGACTGTCAAGAAAAAGGGCTATGTGTTGGAAGGTACACATGGAGGAAACCTGTCTATTTCTGCTGGCATAAGTATAAATCTTGCATGGATGGTTAATTTTTCTGCTTCTCAAATTGAGAGCTGTAGAAAGACTGGGCTTAGGGCCATGGTTAAGAAGGAAGTAACCAGGATACTGTGTGTGTGTGTGTGTGTGTGTGTGTGTGTGTGTGTGTCTGTGTGTCTGTGTGTCTGTGTGTATTGTGTAATGTCTGCAGATTAGTTCACTTAGTTTGTTTTTGAGATATAGGACAGAATTTATATTATCCTGTTTCACCTTAAAATTGAAATACTGTGGAGCAGTATAGAAAAATGAACATTTTAAACTCCATCTTCAAATGTGATCATTGCAACAGGAGCGAGGTACCTGGAACAGCAATTTTATGTCTGTATGTAAGTATGTATGCATATATGTATGTATATCTATTTATTTTGAGACAGATTCTCTAGTTTCCTATACTAAGATAAAGCCCATGATCTTTTTTCCTTAGCCTCCAGAACAGCTGGGATTACAGCCTCACAAAACAATGCATGACTCCAAAACAGTTTTTCAAATATAATAAAAATTAATTTTCAATATAATTGCAAAAATAATAGATGTGGGGTGTTTGTGTGTGCATGTTTATAAGGAACATGGAAAAATATTGTCTGTCTGTTTTAATACACAATGCATAATTTAATATAATTTCATTATTTTAAATAATTAATTACAATAGAAGTCTTTTCATGATTTTTGAGCTATAAATTAAATGGACTCTAAGTTAACTTAAGCCTTAATGGTATGACCTCTTTTTTCTTGCATGCACAATGATTAAGTCAAAGATCTCAGATTCCCTGATAACGAAGAGTATTTACTCATGTTTGGGATTTCCCTATGACTCAGTTGTTCATTCCATTTCACTCATGACATACAACTGCCATTAAATTGTATTCCTTGTTAAATGTACTGTGCACACAAATATTTCAGACTATTTGTACCACCAATAAGTACTACTTAACCACTCAAACTGAACTGTGCTTAATAACTGTGATTCCATTTTAGAGAGTTGTATATCTAATCCATCACTGTGTTTTCCTGTAGCTTCACATCTTCCTATGCTATCACCTTCCTAGTTTGAGTTGGTATAATCTCCCTCCTTTAATCCAATATTTGTAACTACAGCATAATCCTTTCTGGTTGATTCTCTGTAAGTTGTTAACTGACATTCCCATTTTCTTTCTAAAAAGTTATTCTCTGAGTGACTGATAAACTGTAACACTCTTGTTTAGAACTCTTCCATGGTTCTCCACTGGAGTCAAAACCTGAAATATTGAAATTACCCTCAAATTGGGATTCTTTGATGTTTAGATAAGGAAGAAGTTTTTAAGATAGGAACATTTAGTAAAAGAAAATCTGAAGTCTTAACAGTATTTATGCAAAAGGATATAATAAATATTTTAGTAAGATTTGAGTTGGCAACATAGCATGTTTTTTGATGTCATGCCTCACTGAAATTACTTAATGCCATTCTATTAAAGGTAAAATAGTGGTAAATCTGTGAGGTAAATTAAAATTGGTCAGTAGGCAACAGCATGAAGAACGAATGTGAGGTTGTAGTCAGAGGAGGGTGCATTTTGTTTAAGAGAATGTAGCCAGCAAAGGCCTGTCAGACAATGAGCCTAAATGGTCTCTAGAATATATGAAGAAAGAATGTTTCTGAGAGAAAATAAAATAGAAGGCTTTGAGAAAGAGCCATAATGTCCATGTATAAATATAGCAAAGAAGGCACTATGTTCAGAGTACACATAGTTTGCTGTTGGGAGGAGTTAAAAGTGAAGGTATTTGATCAGAAAAGTTCCTGGCAATGGCCTACAGAGGTAAGTCATAACAAACAATTAGTTTTATTCTATGTTGGATGGGATTCAGATAAACATTTTAGGCAGAGGATGGCATGATCAGATTTTTTTATTAATTGCATAATAAGTTCCTGGAGGCACAAACAGAAAACCAGGTGAGAGGTACAAGAAATGGTGGTGCTACAAATTGTAGGATTCAAGTGAAAAGTTGAAGTGATTTGCTTTGGATTGTAGGTAGGATGTACTTGGTGGGATGGCCACCTGGGAATTCAAGGTTTCAATGGGTAAAAGATGGAAAAAGCATACTAAGACAGGTATGTGAATGTAATATAAGATTTTAACTTGGGGCTGGTGAGATGGCTCAGTGGTCTAAAGCACCTACTTAGAACAAGCTTAGCA
>NDGM011205756.1:8970-20955 GCA_002564305.1 Octomys mimax | reverse complement strand
TTAGGGAAGGGTCTACAGGGTGTTCAGGGTCTTACTACTAGATCGGACTTGTAGTGATCTGCCCGTTTACAGCCTCCCAAGAGCTGGGATTACAGCATTTTGTTTTGCTTTTTATATAAATGGGTCATTATCAATTTCTAATTTAGAGAACTCATCCTCACGATTTTCCTGCTCTGGATACCTTGCAAGGGGTTGGCAGAGGAAAATGTCTGGGGAAATATCAGGTCATGAATTTAAAAACATATTTAAATTATTATTTTCTCTGTGTTAAGTCTTTTTGTTATGTATCAGGGTAAGTGGGTTGGCTCATGAACATGTGCATAATTGGACATTTTATAGATCTAGAGGTATGTGCTCAGCATTTCCCTAGAGAGAAAAAGCTAACTAGCCAGCAACATTAAAATAGGAATGGAGCTAGGATAGAATCTCCTGCACCCAGAATCCTCCTGTTTGATTTTGCTAGCCTTTTGGGGGTGTAGGTGGAGTAGAGAAGGGTACAGACCCAGGCTCTGCACCGGCAAAATAAATTAGGAAACCAAAAATCTTGTGCAATAATCTAGTTCAAAAAATTTCAGTGACCTGAATTTTGCAGCTTGAGTCTAATAAGCACTCTTACCTGTTAACATCCCATCTTCTGCCCCTGTCAGTTTGGGGATAAGTCAGAATTCTTGAGTCAGAGGTTTTATTTTTGATTCAGGGCTGTATACATAGTAAAGGATGAGAAAGAGAGGCCTCTCCTCCTGCTGGAAGAGTGAAGAGCCACACAACCAAAGCTCTGATCAGAAATAAAGGGGACATTTCTAGACAGAATCTAGACAAATTGTCACCTTGAATCTTGCTCCCTGTTGGCAGGCAGATCTAGTACCTAGCACTGTGCCAAAAGTCACATGGGAATACCTGCCAGACCTTGGTGGAAGAAGGTAAAGGAAGCCTGGTGCCAGCAAGACATGGAAATAAAGCTGGAAGATTTGAGTGAATGCTCCCACAGAGAGCAGTGGCGCCCAAGGGGAGCCAGGGCCAGCCCCCTGGGACCCAGAGTATGCATTGAAGGTGTGCAGTGGGTTTTGGGGTGAGAAGCAGGTAAAGAACAAGTGGTGCCATCATTAACACCCTCTGGATACCTTCTCAGAGAAGCATGGCCCTTGCCCCACTGACCCAAGGCAGCACACAGAGCTCCCCACATGACCCCATTGCTTCCGTGCAGCCCTCAGCCATAGCCGGGCAGGCTCCACACCCAGCCTCCCCCTCCCTGGCCCTTTCCCCCATCTCCTCCCCATCCTGCTTGGATCCTTCAGAACCCACCTCTTGTCCAGGCTCTCCTGGTCTTGTCTGCTCCTCAGCCTCACTTTTCTTGTTCCCCATGTGCCTCAGTTGACACTACCACCTGTCACTATCAGTTCACACACCTTCATTGGGTTAGCATTTGTCCTGCCAAACGTTAGCAGTTATCGAGCCAACCTCGGGGCCAGGCACAATACTTCACCCTGAGGAAACAACACTGAGGATGATGAGCAGGGGTCTTTCCTCTGAGCTTTCAGTCCAGCAGAATGTAGATGATGAGTAGAGTAGTTGAAACATACAAATGTATTTGCAAACTTTGTCAAGTGCTATGAATTAAAAGTGCACAGCGCCTCAAGCCTGTATAGTAAGCAGACTTATTTATGAGTTATAGATATTTTCCTAAAGAGGGAGTGAAGTGTGGGTCTAAGTGCCAAATTGCTGAAATGGAATTCACTAGCCAAAGAAAAGTGTGGGGAGGAGATGGAGGGAGAGGGAGACTACAACCCAGACAGCACGTGCGAAGGCCCTGAGATCGATGGGCTGCTGCTGTTCCCTTAAGAATGAATGCAAGCCCCACAGGGCGGGTCATAGAAAGCCAAGTAGAACACACTCAGTGAAACAGGAGACTCACTTGAACAGCAGCCACATTTGACCAAGTCTCTAGAAACTTACAGTTCTGTTGAGGACAAACCCAAGGCTGCTGTCTTTTCAAAAGCATATGTCATTGCTAAAACCTTACACAGATTCCATTAGCTCCCTTCAAGTCTTCTTTTCAAAAGTCACTGATTTGTTGAATTCTGTTAAATAGGGCTTATTCCAAGATAGGGGAAATATGAGTGACAGGCCCCTGAGCTGCAACATTCTGTAAGGCTCTGATGGTACCTGGTCACTCAAAGAGCTAGGAGGCCTAAGGAGCGAGGTTGTTTGAAAGGACAATTAAGGACTGAATGTCCTTTTTTTTTTTTTTTCTCCTCACCTAGTTTTTGTTTGTTCATCTGTGGGCTCTTTGATTTTGAGTTTCTGCATTTACCAGAGAACAAATTTTTTAAGTGAGACGGTGAGAAAGATGTGATAGACTGGTGAGAGGTGTGAAGTCAAACAAGGAACGCTAGAATGGCAGCCATTCTCTTGCTCTCTTGTTCATTGCGTTGTTTTTCCTGAGCTCCAAGGATCGCTCCAAATTCTGAAGCCAAAGCTGTTTATTACCTTGTGCTCCCCCTGCTGGTCTAGGGCTTGCAGAATCAAGGTGTTTATGGAGCTTAGGCTCTCCCCTCTTCTCTGGTACTTCCGGCCCCCAAACGCCCAGCCCCCAATTCCAACCACTTAGTTCTCCAGAACCGAAATTCCTCCTGAGTCCCCAAATCATAGGTTAATTTTGCCACTTCACAGCATTTCATGGCAAATCTTCCTACTTTTCTGTTTTTATCAATATCTTCTCTTTGACCAGTCCACAAGTTTCTCCAGGCCACTAACCATGACTCGAGTATTTCCTAAACCTCAGAGAATCTGCCTCAAAACTGGGTCAAATTATATTGGATGAGCCATCGTAAAGAATGATCCAGTGAGTCTGAAAACAATTAGCAGTGGATAATAAAAATTACAGCCATGTTCACCCTCTTTTTAAAAAGATCAGATAGCATATTGCATGAGACTATGTCTCCACATATCCAATTAATATCAGTTGGCTAACTTTTGTTTCAGCCAGAAAAGACATCGTATCCTTTTTTATCAACCCTCACAAATGAACAGACTCAAAATTTGTTGACCAAAGATATATATATATATATATATATATATATATATATATATATATAGCTGGCCCGATAGCTCAGAGAACTAAAGCGCCTGCTTAGGCAGAGTTCAGCACCCAGAACTCAATCCCCAGAACCTCCCCCCTCCCTCCCCACCCCCCCGCCCCCAGACGTGCTGAGCCAGCGATTGAGACTGGGCATGGTGACGCATGTCTCTAATCCCAGCGTTAGGAGGCTGAACCCGGGAGAATCACTGCGAGTCCTCTCTATGTAGTGAGACCCTGTAGAACCTGTACACCCTGTAGACCCTGTACTAAATATATATATGGCTTGCATCCACATGTGCACATGTACGCACACACACCCACACACACACACCCCTCCAAATTCATTTCCTTTCTGAAAAACAAAGCTCTTTTTATACATAGTGACAATCCCATGTCCAGAGAAAAGCACAATGTCACACAGGGCTGGCTTGAGCCCATAGTCCCCATTCTTCAGGGCTGAGCCCCTCCTGGCTTCCTGTCCTAACCCCAACATTTCAGGTTAGAATTTCCTTTTTGCTGATGCAAGCTCTGGAGGAGTCCCCATGGAGACATAAAAAGGCTCTGGCTTCTACTTAATAAGGAAACCTGAAAATATACAAGCCCCTAAATGTGTGCCCTCTGAGAGAATTTTCCCAAGGGTCATATCCAGGTGTAAGGAATAATTAGGAAGGGCACAGCCATACCTGTATCAACTCTGCCACTACATCCACAAGCCTGCAAAATACTGTGGCCTGTTCTCAGCCTTAATTTTGTATCCAATTTGTTCATGTTATTTTTTTCATTTCTCATGTATACAGTGATAATACAATTGTTTTGTGCTCTGTACTTGCCTGAGTTTGTCCACTTTGGTTTTTGGCTTGATCTTCAAAATATCCTTGGACAGCAGGCGTGGAACACTGTCAGAGGCTTGTCCAAGGTCACATAACTCATTAGTGGCACCACCAAGGCTAGACTATAAATAGCCTTCTTTACTCAACCACCCATCTTAATGAAGATCTCTAAAATCAGAAATATGAATTACAAATTGCGGAGGAACTAATTCAAGGAGAAAATATACCAAACCTATTGAGGGCCACCAAGCTCCCTCACGAGCCCCAGACCACCACAAAGCCTCCGTTTAATATTACATTGCCAACTGGAATGCGCCTGTTCCTTTGGCTTAAATAACAGGACTTTATATTTATTTGATTTTCCACGAAGACTGAAAAGGTAAGGGAATGCTTAAAAAGTACTTGGCGATTGCCGAGTCCTGAGTGCTGGGCCAGTGAAGTCAGCGTCCACTGCGCAGTAGACTGTTTTCTATCACGCCATTGTAAATAGTGGTGGCATCTGTAATGTCGAACGAGAACAACTTAGGGGTTCTGTTCCTAACTTTGATTTTAACTCATTTCTGGGCCAGTAACTCAGATCCCTACCCTTACCTTAATGCACTTTTTATAGTTTAATTTCCTTTTCGTGGCACTGTTTGGAGTTGGAATTTTATTTAAAGCAATATGACTCAATTGCAATCAGCTTTCCCTTGAAGAAAGCTAACAGATCACAGAGAGGTTCAGTCCGAGAAGCAGCTCATGCCATGGGGAGTCGTAGTCATACATGGTATCTTTTTCTGTCTATCTCAATGATTTGTTTGCCTCTCTCTCACAACAGGGTTCTTACGGGGCTGGTGAGCAGAGCCTCCTGAAAGTACATAGGATTTGTTAGTTTAATTTATAAATGCTTTGTGGGTAGGATGCTCCTCCTGCTCCCATTTAGTCCTTCTTGATGACATTGTGCTTCTCCCTTTCATGATTAGAGCCGCCGAGACGTGAACCTGGGGATAGGCGTCCCCGAGGACGCGTGTTCGCAGTACGCAGGGGAGCAGCATGTGAAGCAGCATCAGTGCTTCTTTCCAGAGAGTTCTCTGAGGTGACCATACATATGAAACTCCCCAGAACAGCATTATTTTAAGGTAGAGAAATGAGCTAATGATAATCTAGGAAAAGCTGCTCAGAAGAGAGAAAAAAAGATCTAGAACAAGGGAGCCACAATAAGTCCTGCCTCTTCTTACCTAACTGACCTTGGGAAAATTACTGTCTCTGGGTCTCACTGTTTTCAGGTTTCTACAATAGTAAATACAGTAGGATCCTCCTCATAGCATTTTGTCTATGTTAAATGAATAACATAAGAAGCACCTAGCGGTGCCCATGTCAAGTGCTCATGATGGGGGGCCCATACAAATGCTTTTCCTTGGGCTGCAGCAGCACCCCAATTGTCTTGGGGTGAGCTGAGGAGAAGATCAGAATAGAGAGCCAGGAGCACGGGGGGACAGATTCTGCTTCCAGGACACTGCTCAAGGTGGGCTCTGGGGATGCTCCCAGTCCAGTGATGAATGACTGAGTTAACGAGATCAGACATACATACACAGTGCATATACTGTGTTCATTTTTCTTTAAAGTTTTCAGGGGGAAACTACCTGCTCGGGCCCCCCTCCTGTCCCTCTCTTGGACAGGAGCTTTCTTTCTCTCAATAAATATATTCTGCTCATAAAAAAATTTTTAAAAATTAAGTTTTCATAAGTGGACCAAAGCTAGTGGGAAAAGTTTGCTAATATTAACAGAACCTATCTTCCAAGCTACATAGCATTCTTTTTTGAGGAGAAAGAAAGACATGGGGGAGAATAAGGTGAGTCATGAAAACACGAGAGGTTTGCATTGTTTTTTTCTTGAGTAAAATGATAGCATTTATTGAACCATTTGAAGAAATCATTTCTCTGGGATAAAAAGGCTTCATATCTTCAGTTAGAATTTAGGGAGGGTATAAGGTGAGAATCTGTTTGAATAAAGCTTATTTAAGAAGTAAAACCATGTCTAGTACTCATGGCTTTTGTTGTTTGCTTGTTTGGAAGAGAATGTTTTATTAAGATTGGGTCTCACTATATAGTTCAGGCTGAAATTATATTTACTGTTAACTTACCATAGCTGGCCTCAAACTCGTAATAGTTTGACTCAGCCTTCCAACTGCTGGGATTACTGGCATGTGCCACCATGTCTAGCTTTTCTTATTCATTTTGAATAATAGTATTTTAATATTATTTTTGAATGATTATTACTTCCAAGTGGAAATCCACAGTTTTCAGGGACTGAGTGACGGGTGCTGGAAGTTTCTGTATATGTGCAGATTTCAGGAAGATAAAAAAAATTCACAAGATATAATACTGTTTCTCATATCCTTTATCCACTTTCTTTAATCTCAGAGACTGAAGACAGTAATTGCATCTACCCTACAGAAATGGGATATTCTATTTGATTTTTTTTTTCATCTTCATTAGAGTGGAATCACTACTATACTTAAATTTGGCAACAGGTTTCTGATACTGGATCTAACAAGTTTTCAAGACCTCAAGCAATCAGAATCTAGCCATTCAAGGTCACAATTTGACTTATTTGCAATTGACAAATAACTTGGCAAACTCTGCCCTGAGCCACTCCATACAATAGAAAATATATTGTCATTCAAGTTAACAAAAGAATCTTTCTTTGCCATCTCACTACAATGGCCCTGCAAATGAACATCGCCTGAATAAAATCCTAACCACATTTTCACTCTCATTAACCACAGTAGGGTATCACACAATTTGCCTGGCTCCTGCTTAGACCACTGTGCACCATTTTAGTAGCAGCAGTTTGATGGGTTTTATGGCAGGTGATATATGGAGTGGGAGTTTCGGGAGTCGTAAACAGAAGGCACTGTGTATCACAATGTGGTTTAGGGATATAATGACTGTGTTGTAAAGCAAGGGATGACAATACTGCACTAGGCTTGGGGTACTGAACCAATAGACCAAACAGCTCAACATAATTCAACTGAGAAAGGAAAAAAAATTCCTAGGAAAGGAGGTGTGTGTGCACACGCGTGCATGCATACACACACACACACACACACACACACACACTCGTGTGCGCACATGGGTATGGAACTTCTTCTAGCCTTCATTAATTACTTTGATGAATTTGAATAAAAGCTACTAAAACTGAAATAAATCTGTGTCTCCTAGAAAAGATAGAGCATTTCTCTTTTGTTCTAGGGCAATTTTGTTCCTGCCTCCTCTGTCCAACCCTTAACCACTTTTGCTGGCAGAATAATTAGGTAAACAGCTCATCGTGGTATAAGGGAAAGAATAGCAGAAATTTACAGAGATTAACACAGAGGAGAAAAATAATATTGAAGTCAACTTTTTTCATTCTCTGGATGATCCCATCGTCTATCAAAGGTTGTATCTGCCTGACAAAAGAGGGGACCTTTCTGGTCAGAAAGCAAGAAGGTTTGCTGAGTTTACCAGTTTCAAGATTCTGTCTATTAACACCCTCAATGTCCAGGACCTTCACATTAAGCTATGTCTTTAGTCTTTTAAAAAATATTTTTATACAAAGTTCTCCCTGTTACTAAATTACACAGGTTTGGGCTTGAATTTAAGATCCTCCTGCCTCAGGCTTTTAGAATGCTGGGATTGCAAGCTTGTACTTCCATAGCCAGCTCCAACACTCTTTTTAAACTCCCAAGTCAGGGCCTCAATCACGTGCATCACTTGTTGTAGGACCAGAATACAGCCCTGTCTTTATGCATCTCAGCCTACCTCCACCCCCACCCTACATCCTGATGCCAATTCCCAGCCAGGGAGGTAGCCACAGTCTAGGTGGGTCCCCTAAGGCTGTCACTTCTTTTCCTCCTTTCTTAACAAGTAAATGACTGACCCATCTGTAGCACATACCTATTTACCAACAGATCATAAGCCCCATCTTTGGAGATCTTGTGACAGTTCCCATTAGCTGTGAGCCATGCAATAATGTGTATGATCAGTTGTTAAGGGAAACATGCTCCTCCGAGATAACCGGGCCCTGGGTGAGAGTCACAGCTGCCTCTGTGCAGGCAGCCCTCCCTCTGGCTGATGCCTGACTCAAGGAGCTGCAAGTTTCCTTTCCTGGTGGGTCCCCTGGCATGGCGGTAAAATGCCTTCCAAAATTACTCATTCCCAGTGTGTACATTTACATTTTCAGTTTAGGATTTCTTATGGAAATGCAGGCTATAAGTGAAAATGCTATGCCATATGAAAGAATACCCTGAGAATAAAGGCAAACATCTAGGTCCCTGTGACTCTCAACATACCTTGAATCATAGAAAGACACTGGATCCTTTGGGAACCACCCTAAAATTCCAAGAGCCCTTCTAAAAGTAGATCCTTTTAATGCTACTCTATATACTAATCTCTGAAAAGGTTCCAACCATTGCTAGCTTTTGTGGATATAGACAAACATTAATAATATGTCATTGACTAAAATTTCTCCCTCTCTCTTACCCCCACACACAACATACACAAACATACAACAGACACACACACACACACACACACACTTTTTTCAAACAGAAATTTCTACACTAGATCTTGGGTTAAATTATCCATGCTTAGCCAAGACCTCCTCTGTGTCTTTTATGTATATTTTCCTTATAATTGTATTTGCTCTTTGCTTCAAGAGCAAAAAAGTCCAGAATCTTCAAGCAAAAGTTAAGTGTGAAAAGTCTACTTTTTTTCTTCTTCTTACTCACTGAAAATCTGTGCCCATTACCCAAACAAAACAACCTCTACCCTCAGCCCAAATTCAGAAACCTCAGGCGTGTTCCCTAACTTAGACCTTCGTGGGTCAGAATTTGATTTATTTGGAAGAGGAAAGCTTCATTGAACCTAGAAATCTGTCAAGTGAATCCAGCCAGTGCGCACTTGATTTACATCCATGCTTCATCCCAGCACTGCCTATCAAAGGTCTTCAAGTTTTTACTGCAGCTGCCATAAAAAGGAAATTTAGCACTAAGGACTTGCCAAAGGGTCATCACATCTTGTTGGAGAGATATAAAGAAAGAGATGTTTGTAAATTGTGGGGAGAAAATACAAGGTTCCACTTGTATTCTTCTTTCAGTTCTAGCTGCCAAGAAATTAGGGCCTAAGTATTTTCTTTCTGGAAAAGATATTTCAGACCCACCAAAGAAACAAGTACTTTAAGGCCTTGGAGAGGAGGTGAACTTTTATTCCAGCCTAGTGTTCTAAGAGAATGACAAAATCCTGGTACAAATTCACCTGGGGAGAAGAGACTGAGGATTTATTATTTCACAGAATAGCAGGGGCACAACAGAGAGGCTGAACCTCTTATTATAAGTGACCAGAAACACCAAAATATTCAGGATATCCCGTATTCAGAATCTTCACCTAGGGAGGCGGATCATGAACACATCCCACCTCCCCTGGAACCAGAAACCCCAGACAAAGTGTCCAGTGGTAAATGGAAGCAAAGATGAGAATATGGGAAATTATTAGTCGCTAGGAGATGATGCAGTGATTCATCCACTCACTGGAGTGACCTCCGGTTGAGAGAGTAAGAAGATGCTAGGTAGATGAAAGCACAAGAGGAGGGTGATGCAGGCAGAGGCAAGTGCAGTCATGAAGGCTGGGTGCAGCAACTGAGGGAAGGCCAAAGATGCCAGAGAGCCCCCAGAGTGCAAGGTCGGAGGAGAGTGCACAGGGGTTTGACTACACACCTTAAGAAATTCCAAGACACATGTAAAGAGTTTGGAGGATGACACATGATCATATTGTTTTATTAAACCCATCTGGCTAGAGGATGGATTAAAAAAATTAAAAGGAAGCAAGCAGCAAGAAAGCACAGAGATCAATTAGAGGGCTTTGAAAATCCTGGCAAAATATAATTTAGTTTAGTGGAAGGTAAGGCTGGAGGCAGAAATGAGGTATTGTGAAGACAATAAGAACTAAAAGCAAAAAGATTTCAATTGGATATATGGAGACAAAAGGGCCAGTTGGCCAGGCCACAGCCTGTCTTGTGGTTTTCATCTGTGTCCCCTGTCACATTTTCATTTGCCTGACACTTCCCCAACCTATCTGTACTCAGTCAGTCACCACCAACCTCAACAATGAACTGGGCAGTTATCACCGTGACCCACGGGGACAAGTGTCTTGGTGGTGCCCCTCAGATTTAACTGGCTTCTAAAACCATGTTGGCTGTACCCCTCTTGCTCAGGTCCTACAAGCACCCCTCATCCATACCTCTCAACTCATACCTCAAATTCAACCAACAGGGCAGTGCTTCCAGTTTAAATTGCCATATATCTGGCTTCCCTGGGTATAGCAGGAAGCAAGATGTGCCCTCCTGGATACTTGCAGAGCCTTCCACTTGATAGGTAACATCATGCTTTCAGATTGGGCATGAACATAGAGCTATGTCACAGTTCTACAGTAACAGAAGAATCACTAATGATTCTAGTCATTGAACCAGTGCTTACTGTACACAAAATTATATACTATACATAATTTAAATCATTTTAACTTCACCATAATGCCATGATGAAGATATTATCAATGCAGTTGAAGAAACAGAAGCACAGGGAAAGTAAATAGTTAGCATACAGTAACACAGCTGATGGTGGCAAAACTGACATTCAGACAGAAGAGCCTGATCCTAGGGTTTGTGGTCTGAGTCGTTACCCTCTGCAGCCTTTGAAATCTCATGCTATGATCAAATAATCTCAAATTCCCAAGACTGGTTACAGGTCTTAAGTTCTTCTTTGCCAAACTATACAAACTATATAGCATTATTACATGATAGAAGTCATCCAATAATGCCAAGAAACAAAGCCTTCACTCTTCAGAATCAAAAGTCAAGGGTATTTGTATCTAGTAAATTTCTATTGTCCTCATGTATTAGCCTACATGATTTTTTTTCTGTCTCTATCTTTGGTAAACTAGATTCTAGTAGTGGCTGTTAAATCGTGCAATTCCATGTGTCCCTCATGCTGAATACGTGCTGCACATTTTCAGTTGGCTTGTTTATTTATGCATCTACTCTTTCCTGCTCTCACCTGTTACTTTTTGTTTCTCTAGGCTGTTACTAGATCTGTTTCTTTTTTTTTTTTGGTGGAACCGGGATTGAACTCAGGCCCTTGCGTTTGCCAGGGAAATGCTTATCCTACTGACCATCTCCCTGGCTACTAGATCTGTTTCTTACAACTTTCTCTTCATCATGAAATTCACTGATATTAATATGTTTTCTCCTGTTGAACAGCATGTAATTATTTTAGGAAAAATATACTGCTCTGAATAAGAGGATAAGTGCCCTCGTCATGTGATAAATCACGCTGAATTGGAGATGGCTCTGCTCCACTCCGGTAGAACAAAATCCAGGAGCTTGAACACATCTAGCCACTTGCATGTTCGACTACTGCTAATATTAATAGAAACACCAGGCACACTGCACTTTCACTTTCTCAAGTGAATGATATGAATAATGAACTTAGAGAAACACGGATGCATGCCATTTCCCAGACTGAACACTTCAGAGGACTCTCTCTTTCAAGAACACACTGTAGCCATAATACTGTTATCCATGGTACCTTCTCAGGAAGAGCTATACAGTGTGAAATGAGCATCCATTCAGACCAGCCTCAGCCATCCCTACGACCATGCAGTTACAGCTGTAAAATAAGCATCTCCTCCAGCCCCAAACTGCTAGGTACAAGTTTATCCTCGGATGGCCTCACCAAATCTATGCAGTTTTTCTTTAGCATTTGGTACCTTTCTCCCTCCCCTCCCTTCCCACAACACTCCACCCCCATTACACCCCAGCTTGAGCTCTCAGAGACTACGCTTGCCAGATAAAATGATAAGATCCAAGATGCCCAGTTCTATTTGAATTTCAGACAAACAACAAAAAAAAATTAGCATGCATATGCCCAGTGTAATATTTGGGACATATATAAGAAATTATTCATGGTTTATCTAAAATTTAAATTTAAATAAGCATCCTGGGGCTGGAGAGATGACTCAGTGGAATAAGTGCTTCCCTGGCAAGCGCAAGGGCCTGAGTTCA
>NDGM011205749.1:0-10069 GCA_002564305.1 Octomys mimax | reverse complement strand
GAACTCAGACCCTTGTGCTTGCTGGGGAAGCACTTATTCCACTGAGCCATCTCCCCGGCCCCCGAAGAGCTTCTTTTGATTAATGGCAAGATCTGGAAACACTAGGCTTGATTTCCTCTACAGTATGAAAAAGCAGCTCCCTCTTTAGACCAGGCGCTAAGGCTCTGGTTCACCCAAGTGTATTACCTGCCTGGATTTGAGAATGTGGTTGTCTGCGTGAGCTGACTGACTCAGTATGTTCCTGTGGTACCAGATGAGAGACACAACACTCACCTACAGGGGCACGGCTGTGCTGCAGACCAAGGGTGTGGCACTTGGTGCTGCTAACCTACAGACCACCGTGAGCACCAGGAAGCTGAGGCCTGAGTGTTGACGGGAGGTGCACAAGGGTTCTAAGGCAGCCAAGCTCCGGCTCAACATCATATTTTATCTCATTAGCTATGTTATCTTTCAGAAGGTACTTCACCATAGGAAGTGTCTAAGTACTCAGGAGGCAAAGGCAGGGGTACAGTGAGCTCAAAGTCAGCCTGGGCAATTTACCAAGGTGTTGTCTCAACATAAAAAATAAAAGGGCTGCAAGAAGGCTCAGTGGTAGAGGGCCTGCCTATCATGCACAGGGTATTGGTTTGACCCATCAGAACTGCCCCCTGCCAAAAAAGTCTTAACAGCGTTCAATGATATACTAGGAATGAAATAAATCTCTTCTGAGGTCCCAGTTTGTTTAGAAGTTGACAGATGGTTAAACTCTTCTGAAATCTGTACATGCTCACAGTTTTTTTTAAAGCTTTTAAATGAGAAGACAAGATGATAGCTAACACATTCTTTATTTAATCTATTTATTTTTTGAGACAGGGTCTTGGCTTGGTTCAAGGCTGGCCTGGAACTCACTATGTAGCCCAGGCTGGCCTGGAACTCATGGCTATCCTCCTGTCTTGGCTTCCAACTGCTGGGATTAAGGGGGTGGGCCACCACGCCCAGCTTCACAACCCACTTTAAAGAAGACACAAGTGACAGTGAAAAATCCATTAACAAACACGTGGCAGAAAGATTCCGCAGATTGAGTGGAGGGGAATGAAGAGGAGGGATCGGGCTCCTCTCTGCCTTCTATGTCCCTGGTACTGGCAAGGGCATTTTAATAAGACAAGTTATGTCACTTCTAGGCATTTTCTAATATCTAGGTATGGAGCTCAGCCCTCTCACACTTAGTATTGTATTCAGGGTGTTTTCACAAGGTAAGGATTCTCTTTACTCAAATATTATGGGATAAACTATAAACTGACAGTAGGTGAAAAATAACAGGATTTATCAATGGCAGAGCTAAACACCAACCCAAGCCAGGTTTGGTGGCTCATGCCTATAGTCCCAGCACTCAGGAGACAGAGGCAGGAGAATCGCTATGGGTTTGAGGCCAGTCTGGGCCACATGAACAAGTTCAAGGCTAGCCTGCATTACATAGTGATACCCTGCCCCAACAAAATGAACTCCAACCCAAAGCCCCAGGTCATAACCATGCAGCGGTATACTTGGTACCATACATGACACACAGTGACAGATGGTGGGAAAGCCTTCCCATGTGGCCCATTTCCACGAGCAGGCAGGAAAGGGAAAATGAAGTATCATCAAGCAGGCATAAAATTCACTTCACTTCCAAAGAAAAACGTTAGTAGAAATAGAATTGTGGAGTTTGGAAAGAATCCTAGATAGCATTTATTTAAGGGCCACTCATCTGAGATATGGGGAAACTTAGAAGCAGGTACAATTCAAGCCCCATAGCTGGTCAACACCAGCCCTGGGACAGGAACTCAACCAGGGCCACAGTACAAAAGACTTGCATGTGTGCCCGCCATCCTCAGCTAATAAATATCATCTTATTCAAATAAACTTTTTTTGAACAGGTCACTTTTAAATTTTCAATAGATATTGTCACAACAAGAAAAGAAAAAGGAACAACACCAAAGTAATCATTTTTTATTTACCTGAAAACATGTCCCTCAGTGCTATATTTTCTAATTTCAACAACCAGGGTTTTATTTAGGGGACCTGCACATGGAGCACTACAATTATCGATAAATACAGAATCACTGCTGAACCCCACTGGGAGTGGGGCGCATAGCTTCAGAGCTCACTTCTCATCCAAAGGCAGCTAATAGCAACAAGGCCTCTTCAGCAATACAATAAAACATATTTTAAAAATGGTCCACTGCATTCAGCACACTCGATACCCACTTCCACCCCACAGGGCCCCCAGGATTCAGAGGTTAGAACTGCAAGGTCAAATTGGAATTCCCACCTCAGTCTGTGGCTGCCCTGGGTTTGCTCCCCAGATGATAAGAGTGGTCCTCACCAGGCGGCTGGCTGGTGGCAAGACTTTGTCAGCTGGTCAGTGGTCAAATGAGGAAGACTGACAAGGAAGTGAAAGCGACTATGGGCCTGACTTTTAGTTCAGAGAGCACATAGCTGAGGCAGCCAGTAAGAAGGGTTCAAGTATATAGGAGAACATACCCTAGTCTGGCTCCTGCCCCCAGTCCCATGACTTGGGAGGTGAGAAAGGAGACAGTGTTGGGAAGAAACCAAGGGCCCTTTCCAGAGAGGGTAGCACAGAATCATTCTTAAGAACTGAGTTCAGATCAAAAAGCAGCAGGAAATAAGAACTCAAGAAAACTCAACCCCCGCAGCAAACTTTAGCTCTGCTTTGGAACACAGAACTATGAAAGTCTGGGAGGGAAGCGACAATCTTTTAGTCCCCCAACCTCCTCTCTCCTAAAGCTTAGTGTGAGAAGTGCTGCCTTGTAAAATGGCTCACCCAGGCTTTCTGTGGAGTGGACTTCCCCTTGCCAAGCTTGAAGTGCCCATTCTGGGGAGCTCCAGGATGCCAGGGAACACCGTCTTGAAGGCAGTCTTACCCCTTTCTTGCTCTGTTTGGAATCATCTGACCACACGTCTTGGAGCACAGTGAGCGTGTGGGATGCTGCCTCATTACTGACAGAAATCCCCCCTCTCTCATTTCGTGTCCAAGGAGTGACCGAAATTTTAAAAATGTATTACAGGAAAAGATGTGCTATCACTAGTTCCCCCTCTTGTCACTTTCTGCAGCAGTTCTGGGAGTCTTCCTTCCTAAGTGTCTTTTATGCACCTGCCAAGGGCCATGCAACGGAAAGGCAGGCTTATAAAAAATCACAGTGTGTCCTCATCTCATCTGGTTTGTTCATCATATCTGGCACCATGTGACCGCTTGCTCTTTCCCAAAGTCAAAATGATCATGAAAGGTGAATGTTTTGAGTCAATTCAAGACATGGAAACAGTCACAACAGCACAATTAAAGACCTTCATGAAAGAAAACAACCAGAAGCGCTACCAAAGGTGGCAAGAGCCATGCAGCAAGTGTGTTCAAAGGGAGGGGATTATTTTGAGGGGTGTTAACAGTTGGAATTTAAACAGTCATCAGATTTTTGATCCCACTCCATCTACCTCAGCCGTCCTGCCTCTACAGCAGCTGTCACTCTGGCCTCCTCATTCTCCTCGTGGTGAAGCCTGAAGCCTCCCGGGCTGTGCATGTGCTGCTCCCTCTGCCTGGAATGCCTGGCCCCAGGTGGAGGCATCTTGGGCTCTTTTGCTGTTTTCTGGTTTAAAATCATGTCACTATCTCAAGGCACTGTCCCTGTCCTCACATAAGCTAAGCCTGACCCTCACTGTCACAAATGCTTCTCTGTTTCTCACAGAACTTACATTTCTGCTTTAGCTACTAGTTTGTCTGCCTGTCTTTCCCTGTGAGGATGTGAGTTCTATGAGACAGACGGCCTTGATAAGCTTCTCCTAACGATACCCCAGGACTTCATGGATGGGGAGAACAGGGCCTAAGAGGCTTTTCAAGTAAGGGATGTAACACCTTCATTGTTTAAAATCTAGATGCAGTCCACACTGTAATACAGTCCTAAGCAACTTCAAAAGACAGCAGAGTCCAAATCGATGTTGCTCAAACAATTCTCAAGCCTTAGCCCAGAAAAACTCACACATAAGAATCAAGCTTTCCACCCAGAAAACAAGGTGAGCCATTAAACTCCTCATCAGATGAGCCATTCTGGAGGAACCAGAGAGAGGGAGACGGATGTATCTAGGACGTCCTTACTTTGGGATCTATTGAGTGGATGGAGTTTTATGTTTCACCCAAATGATGTCAACCCTATTGGAACAGGGCCCTTTTATTTGTCTCTGGTGTTGACTGAGGATGAGCTGCTGACACACTCATCCAGAGAACTGCCTGACACAGATGTCTGCAGACAGCCAGCTGCAATTCCTTCCAGTTCTCCCAAGATGCTGCCTGCCCCCACAGCGCACCTTGAGAGCTCACTCCAGGTCACCAGCTGAGCCAACACACAAGCTCGTCTTTCCTTCTGCTACCCATCCCTTAAGGCAGGAAGTGCATCTATTTATATTTCACAGGTGGCAAAACGGAGGCATGACCAGGCTAAACTGTCCCAGATTGTGTTGTTACAAGGTGAGTTAGAATCTCAGGTTCCACAATTTGGCCTGAGGCAACATGAGACACTGTGGAGCAAAACACTCCTGCTATTCAGCGAAGTTGAAGGAAACAGAGAGGAGAGGAGGGAGACAGGCTGAGACCAGCAGACACAAAGAAAGGAAAATGGGTGGGTGGGTGGGCAGGGCAGGGGGGAGGATGAGGAAAAATGGGAGAAGTCAGTATGCCAACGAGAGTCACTGAGAAATCACCTGAGAAAAAAAGTGACAAAAATTATGGCTCCGTCCTTGGGATAGTGAGAGCCAACCCTATAATGGGGATTCCATTTTTGCTTTCATTCTGTGGGTGAGAAAACTGAGGCTCCATTAAGGTGAATGGCCGAGCTCACCCCATGAACTCTCAGAGTGAGAGGGGGGAGGCAGAGCTGGGTGCTAACCACAGCGCTCTGGCCCCAGACGCCACACTCTTCATGCTGTATCCTAGGACTTCTGGAACAGAGTATCTTCCACCTAATAAACGCATCTTTATGTTAAATCCCACCTAGCCTGGTCATCTGGTGTAGGAAGTGTGATAAAGATATGGTGAATGAATACTGTTTTAAAAAAGTATTACACTAAAAGACACATTGCCATCAATCTCCTTTAAATTACTCCCCTCTCCCCTATACACTTTGAACACACTTATTCCATCTTTCTTGCCATGTTCTGAAGCAGTTTTGGAAGTCCTCTTTCATGAGTATTTTTAGTTGTGCTGTCCTGGCTGTCTTGATGACCTGAATGGATCCCAAACTGGACAATTCTTTGCTGTCCTGCACATTCTAGAGTCTTAAGCAGCCTCCCTGATTGCTACTGACAGGATGCCAGAACACCACTGTGACACCAAACAGATCTCCAAGTGTCCCCTGTGGGACAGAAATCACCCATTCTGAGAACAACTGCTGTAGAAGAAGTGAAACTTTGAACATTAATAAGATATTTTCAGATAACAATAGGGCTCAGAACTGACAATACAACTCAGTTTGAGCAAATACCACTTTTCCTTACACAGAAAGCAGAGGAAATAAGTACTCCTGGAGTGAATGTTTTCTGTTCTGTGGTTCGTGATAAGTGGCTCCCAGTGGATCGGAGCTAACCTTGTTTTGGGGATAAAAGCATTCGACTGCACACTCCTTTCTGTCAGGCAGAAGTTGGAGGAAAGAGAAAAAGAAAGTTTGCTGAGGCACCAGAGAGCCACTGCCACAGCTCTGGGATCAACCTGGCAAACAAGCCCAGTCAGCTCCGGGCTGTGGAGGGTGTTCCGGTAGAATCACTCTTACGGGATTATAGTTCAATCTCCTAAGGCTTGTGAAAGGAAAAATGTTGTTTAAAGAAGAAAGAAACAAACAATTTGGCATGTCTGAAGCTGAAGGTCATCAGGGCACACCACGCTGGTGTCTGGGTCACATCATGCTGGTGTCCTGGAGCGGTGCCTGGATCTAGCCTCTATAAAGTCTTGGGTGTGCACCCCAACTCCGCCATTCATATCTGACTTTATGGTCTGATCATCATGGTATTTTTCTAAATTTGGCCCTGTGAAGTGGGAAGGATAAGAATTAATCTCATTTAACTTTTTAAACTTTTCCTTGGATACTGGGGATTGAACTCAGGGACTTCGCATGCTAAGTCACAAATCCACACTTCCATCCCCTCTTGTGCAGCTTCATCTCTTGTATTAAAGCCAGTTGAACCTAAAATCTACCTCAAAGACAATAATGGCAACTGTGTCACCAGCACTACCCTCATTATTATGCCCAGCTCTGAGGTTAGGGTCTCACTGAGTGCCTGACGTATGTTAACCACTTCACACTTAACCTGCGCAGTGTGTTCGATTGATACTGCAGATGATTTGCAAGCTGTTGATGATGATTCTGTTTACCACAAAGGCTTAAGGTGATTGTTGGTTAAGTTGGTTATATTTCCCATGAAAATGTTTTTTTCTAGATGCCAAATTGTCTGACACATTTAAGTTGAAAATTATCCTAGAGATAAACCATGGAGATAATAGGGCTTCATTCCATCCCAAATTCCCAGTGATGATCAGCAGACTAACACAGACCTGCCCATCATGCAGACCTGCCCATCCATGCCCAGAACTGGGGAACAGAAACAACAGCCCCATGCTCTGCATCTGATCAGGACCAGCTGCACCCTGGCCCAGGCCCCCTCTGTTCTCATCAACACCAAATGGACATTAACCCATGGAGGTTGCCTGTGTTGTGTGTGTCTGCATGCACATTAGCCACTGAGCTCTCATCACCACCTCGTGAAGTAGGTTGTTTTCACGCTGAATCTGAGGCTCTGGGTGCTTGTGAATGGCTTGCATGGGGTCTGACAGGTAATTCAGTGGAGCTAAGGCAACAGGGACTCTCTGGGCACCCGGAGAGGCAATAAGCAGGGCTACAATGCCCTGGAAGGAGTGGCAGTTACAACCAAAGTTCTCTGTACAAATATTCCAACTGTACTTTTTAAATTAACAACTCATAGTAGGCAGCAAATGGGAGACTATCAAATGTTTACTTTTACAAAATCATGTGGAATATTTTTACTGTTTGTTCTCCAGAAAAAAAAATCCTCTTTACTGAAAACTAATTTTAGCCTGTAGTTTTAGACAGCGTGGTACAGTATCAGTGGGTCTAAAAACAACACAGAAAAACACAGAGGCACAAATAGCGTAAACAGGAAAAGTCCCAGAAGTGTAACTAAGAAAAGCTGACAACTAATGTGTGTGTGTGTGTGTGTGTGTGTGTGTGTGTGTAGTGTTCAGATGGGAGAGGTTTTCATTTTTATCTGCAGTTCAGGTTAATGAGAAATTCTCTGGTCAACTTGGAAAATATGGAAATCTTGGCTTCGTGATTATGTAAGTAGCAGATACCCTGTGGTCTGGAAATTTTTTGCTTTGCCAATTGCCTGTTTTCTCTTTTCCTATGAAAAACAGACTCTAAGAAGGAACAGAAATGTTGCATCTTTCAAAAACTTAAAAGACACGGAAAATCAGGGGAAGGAATTTCTAAAGCACATTGCAGAAGACATAATTTAGAGCTACTCTGGGTCCTGTTTACCAACTCTGACACATTTGAAAGTCCTTACTATACACACCACAGATTATATACACTACTCTGGAAACTTAGAAGTTAACAATCTTTATCAGAAAGCCCGGATCAACTCTACTCTGACTTTGCAGGACATGCTTACTGTCAGTTTCCTGTTACCATTCCCAATCAATCCTTTTCACATCTCTGATTTATGCCTTACAAATCTCTGTTCTTTGTGATCCACTTGAAAGTAGAGGCTGAAAATTATATAGGAAGTTTATAGCTAGTAAAATAAGTTCTTCTAGGGCCAGAGCCCTATCCTGTCTGTAACTGGGTGATAGAAATGTACTGTTTAAGAAGGGGATTTATAAAAGTGTTTCCAAATTGTGAAAATTAAAAACACACTGGGAATATATAAAACATTCTTTATTTCTTCTGATTTCCTTTCTGAGGTACTTGGGAGGGAATTCAGGGCTTTGGACACACTAGGCAAGCACTCTATCATGAGCTATATCCACAACTGGGAAAAAAAATCCCATTTTTCTGAGAGAGGGTCTCACTGAAATATCCAAGCTAAGCATGAACTCTCCATCTTCAAGCATCAGCCTTTCAAGTAGCTGGGACTACATATGGGAGTCACCATGCAGCTTCCAAAAAATCCTTTTTTAAAAAAAATTAGTACCTGTCTTGTTACATGATGATTGCACACATTATGGGAATTGGTACCTTTGAGGCTCGTGTCTAGACATCTCCCAAAGCCTCATGTGGTCACAGGTGGGGCTTAATGGATAACGGCAAAGCCCACACTGGGTGTGAGTGCTGCCCATCCTAAGAGACAGAAAGAAGGCTGCAGTGCTCACTTGCTGCTTTGCCTCCTTCTGCCTGTCATCAACAATTTTTCTCTGTGATGCCCTCTGCCATGTTGCCCATCCTTGAAGCCAGCTGATGACAGACTGAAACCTCTACAATTGTGAGCCAAAATAAAGCTTCCCCTTCAGCTTTGGGCATCAGGCATTTCCCCTCAGCAACCAGAACAGTAACTAAGACACAGTGCATCTCAGTGCTTTTACTTCCCTTCTCTGTCCTCTCCATCCACCCCTAGATCCCCTTCCCATTGCAAAAGGTCTTCCTTATTGCTTCTGATGGTTTATCTTTCATTTTGTTCTTTAAATTATTTATACTTCAGGCTTTTCCTATAAGAAAAATCATGTGATATCTAACTTTCTGTGTCTGATTTATTTTGCTTAGCTTACTTTCCTTCCAGAAAATTCTTGATGTCTAGGACTTCTTGTGCCACTACAAATAAAACATTCCCTCTCAACTTTGGAGGCTACTAAAATTTAGTCACAAAACTCCTTGACCTTCCTGTGGGCTGAATTACAGAATATTAGACATAGTCAATATTAAAAACAAAGTGCACACATAAATTCATAGCAAAATACATGCTTTAAAAACAAAAGTAATGGAACTAAAACTCCTCCTTTCACGTGTACTGTCTCTTTACTATTATCTTTCTTCTTGAGGATATCCATGTCTGCTGAGTGGGTATGGAAGCCACACAACGTAATGGGGTGCTACTGCTTATCTTATCCTACTGCTGCTCACTGGAGAAGGGCAGTGGGGCTTAAGCCACAAGAACTGGTACATGCTACAAGCTCACAACTTGCCCAGAAAGCTGGCTGTGACACAGTGCAGTGTGTCACTGGTGAAGTTCAAGGGCAGGAGGATGTCTGGGGAAAGGGTGACGTTTGGAGCACTCCTTCAGAGTGCTGAGGCCACAGGCAGGCCATGAGAAAAAGATGAAAATTTAGAGTCCTCAGCACTAGACTGTGTTTGCAGCCTGGCTTTCTTAACCTCGGCAGGGCTTTTTTTTGGCCATCTTTAAAGTCAGTGTATGTGCTTAGACTTGCCAGGATTGGAGCCTGGCAAGAGAAATCAACACAAAAATGGAGTGGGTTATCCTGCATCCCTGTACTTGCGGGTAAACCCACAGGTCAGGTTCTCCTGACCCAGGACACCAACTCCCACATCAGATGTGGGCCATCTGCTTTTCTCGTTCCTTTCCCACTGGAATGCAAGTTCTTTTACAAAGAGCATGTATCTCATTCATAGAGGGCACCTGAAATGGTGCCTAACCCACTGCGGAGCATGGTGAACATTTGCTGAGTGAATGAATGAATGAATGAATGAATGAATTTACCTTTATTTCTATTTCATTTTTTAGTTCAGAGTTTTTTTACCCATTTCTACCATTCAAGTCTCATGGAAATATATATCAGATGTGATGGTGCCCCCCTATAATCCCAGCACTCTGGGAGGATAGCAGAATCGCAAGTTTGAGCTCAGCCTGGAATCTTAGCAACTTAGTAAAATCCTGTCTCAAAATAAAAAATAGAAATAAAAAAGGAGACTGGGGACATAGCTCAGTGCAAAGGTCATACTGAACCCCAGCAGACCTTTCTCTCTCTCTCTCTCTCTCTCTCTCTCTCTCTCTCTCATACACACACACACACACACACACA
>NDGM011205728.1:1111-11596 GCA_002564305.1 Octomys mimax | reverse complement strand
CCATGAACTGCTGCCCTCTGCCATGTGCCACTCTGCCTTGGAGCCAGCTGAGTATGGACTGAACCCTCCACGAACTTCAAGCTCAATAAACTTTTCCTTCCTTAATTCTGGGTGTTGGGTATTATGTCCCAGCAATGAGGAAAAAGTAACTCAGACACTAAGGAAGAAGTTGCCCCTCGGAGTTTTCAGAACAGGGCTGCAGAATCTGGAGCTCCACGAGGCCCTCTACACTTTGACGGAGGACGTGTCCCTGCGATCCCAGTGGGGATGCTCGTCTTGGAAAGTTGCCATCTGATCCTGATCAAATTCAGGCTAATTGGTGCTCCTGGGCCAACGTGTTTTTGGATGAGTCTTCTGATGTTTGAAAGCATCTCAAAAGCCTCTCCTGTCAATGATTTTCAAGGACTCTTGCAGCGAGAGATTAGTCTCTTAAGTATAATAAGAGCAGGCTCGGGGCCAGATCTGTAGCCTTTCTCTTTCCCTTTCCGAACTCTGTCATTGAGGTTTAGCTTCACTTTCTTCTGACTCTTTTGCAGTGGAGAACACTGGAACCTTAACCAAAAAGAGAAGGAGGAGGAAGGAAATCAATTTATTGTCTGCTATCAAAAGAATTATAGCTTAAAAATGATTTCAGACTTGCACAAATGGAATATTTACAAACATATAAAAATAAATGGGAAAGTTCTAATGATACAAGCTAGAAATGAATACAAGCATGAAAAGATGCTTGGAGAGAACAAACCTTTTTTAAGTGAAAGCAATAGCAATTATCTTAAGGTTTCTGCTAAGTACCAAAACGTTTTTAGAAGCACTAATTCATTTAATCCTCAAAAACCCCTTCAAAGTGAATATTACTCTTCCCGTTCTGTGAAAGAAGCAGCTGAGATTCAAATATCAACTCACTCAGCTGCTAGACAGTAAGTCAGTTTGAGCCCAGGAACATCAGCCCCTAAGTGCATATTCCTTTCATTTACTTAGACGTTTTGTTAACAAAATCTATTAGTGCCATCAGCCAGAGAACTCTGAGAATGCTTAAGAAACTTGGAAGCCCATTATCTACATTTTTTTCTTCTTTGCAGTTTTTAAATGGAACCCAGGGAGGGTTTTGCACCCTGCTACTGAGGCCAGGGAGGGAAGCACCCTACTACTGAGGTACATCCCCAGCCCTGTTAAATATTTGTTTTGAGACAGTCTCACTAAGTTGCTCTCAGACTTATGATGCTCGTGCCTCAGGCTCCTGAGCAGCTGGAATTGCAGGAATTAACAAACACTTCATACTTCTAAAATCCTTTTCTACTGGAGCTTTGAGTGTCTATGGCAGCACTGTGCAGCACAGTGTCCTGCAATGATGGAATATTATGCCTGTCACTGTCCATGAGATTTGTGAGATTCCACTTGCAGACTGAGGATCTTGGAGCTTAGTTGTACAACTGTATGACTCTAGAATAAATATCTATCTGTCATCTATCAACTGATCACATCTTTGACTATCTATCTATCCATTCTTTATCTACCTACCTGCCTATCTACCTGTCTATTATCTATGTAACCATCAGTCTATCTCTCTTATTGATCCTGTTTCTTTGACAAACTTGACCCAGAAGGTAACCAGTTTGGTGATCACTGATGCACGTGAACATTGAGTACTGAACGTGTGTTTCATCTGACTGAAACCCTCAGTTCCTAATTTTATTTCATCTTAATTCATTAATTAATAATTAATTATTTGATTTCAATTTAAGTAACCACATGAGGCATGGTTGCAGTATTAGGCAGCCCAATTTTGCATATTTATAGTTATAATGCTTAAGGACGAGTGATGAGAGAGAACATTTTAATATGTGCATAATGCCAAAGTTGATTTTTTTTCCTTAATGACTTTAATGGAATTCCCAGGTGACAGAGGAGCCTGTGTCATCACAGACATCCCCACAGGCATTGTGTGGGGAGGAGAGCTGGCCCTCCTGGCAGCTGTCTGTCTGCACTGCTGCCCACGTGGGTCCAGGCCACAGTCTGATTCTCACATCTATGTTTAACTCCCATGCTTGCGATTCTCACAGCTACAAGAGACACATTTTATTTTAGTCAATTTATGATGGAGGAAAGTGCTTTTCTCCTGGTTTTCTTAAATTTAGTTTTTCATGCAGTTAGTGCATCTTAGGTATGCAGAGCACAGGGTTTGGCTCTGGCATATCAGTACACATATGTAACATACTTTACCTTCACATCCCTCATTACCTTCCCTGGCCCTTTTTTCCCCCCTATTTTTGACTGTGTGTGCATGTGTGTGTGCATATACATGTGTGTTTGTCTTTCTGGGATATTTTTTATTACATTCTGAACATTCACCCCAGATTATGTTCTGTTAGTTCTCAGTTCTAAACAAAGCCTCCCAGAAACTCATGAGCTCCTGGTTGTTCTTTATTCAGCAGTGTGTTACAGTGCAGGGAGTACTGTGGTTCTCAGCAGTGTACCCACTCACTGTCACTCCAAGCAGCATCCGTGCTCCAGTGGAGAAACTGGCTGCTCCTGTCCAGCTCTCCCCACAGCCACCATCCTTCCGCTCCAGGAGCCCTGCCTTCCAGGGGCTCCACGCTGCCCTGTCTCTGAGATTCCGGGTGGAGAGAATGACATTTCAGCCTGTACTTGGGTACAGTGAATAGCCCTCCCTGAGGTGGGTAGGCCTCAGCCAATCATTTGAAGACCAACTAGAGAAAAAGGCTAAAGCAGGGCCAATTCTTGCCTTCCTCCGGAGTCTGAGCCTGGTCTTTTTGGCCTTTGAACTTGAGCAGAAATATTGATTCTTCTTGTGATTTGAACTTGCCTACTTCAACTGCAGCTAATGACATCAGTTCTCCTGGCTCTAAGGCCATGGACTCAGCCTGGGGCTATGCCATGGGCTGTGGGAGCTTCAGCTTGCAGACTGAGGATCTTGGAGCTTAGTTGTACAACTGTATGACTCTAGAATAAATATCAGTCTGTCATCTATCTTTGACTATCTATCTATCTATCTATCTATCTATCTATCTATCTATTGTTTATCTACCTACCTGCCTTTCTACCTGTCTATTATCTATGTAACCATCAGTCTGTCTCTCCTATTGATCCTGTTTTTTTGCCAAACTTTACCCAGAAGGTAACTACATAAGGTGATTGTTTGCCACTTAGATTCCACAGACAAGAGAAAGAGCAAGGTGGGGTAGGCAGGTAAGCTGGTTTCAGAATATGAACTTATCATAACTACATCTTGTTTTTTAACCATACAAATAGATAAATGAAGATAGCTTGCCAGAGAGAAGGAAGCATGTCCTGCCGGCCCCATGTTGGCTCTGGTCCCACTGGATATTAAACAAGAACAAAGACTCTCATTTAGAGCTTGACTAATGAGTTTGTGGAAAGCAGAGTTTCCATTTATTCATTCATAATGAGAAATAAAACCATCAAGCAGACTGCATACTCATGTTTGCTGTGCAATTTATTATTCTCCTCCAGGCAAATTATAGGGGAAACCAAATTATCATCACAGGAGCAGGAGGGCTGGGATGACTTTAAGGCCTGGAGACACAGAGCCCGGGCAGCCTGATCTCCTTTCCACAGGACACGCCACCTGTGAAGGGCTCATCTTGCTCCTGGACCAGAATCTCTCTGCCCCCAGGCCTAGAGACCTGTTGCTACACTGTCCTCTCTGTTCTCATCTTCCAGACTTTCTCAACTGGCAAGTTCCTTCTCTCTGACTGCCATGTTTTATGTATATTATCCTGTAACAATTGTGTGATCCTGTATTATTTTCTGATGTCAAAGACAAATAGGATTTTTATTAAATCTTCAGATGAAGTAAAAATTCCCACTATCTAACAGTCGCCCCTGAGAAAAGGGACCAGGAAGAACCCATCCTGTAGTGAGGGTGAGTGAGCCCGTGTGGGGTTGAAGACATCACTCAGGGATCTTTGGGCCTCAGAAAGGTCTTTCTTCTATCTGTATTTTTTATAAAGAGATGTCAGCAAAGGGACAGGATGGGCTCAGTATGTCTTTCCTTGCAATTTCTGGGTAAGAAGTCATTTGGCCTTTGTGGCTCACATGGCTGCAGCCACTCTACTCTGCCAGTAGAGGTTAAAAGCAGCCATGCACACTAGGTACTAGGTGACATGCGCTCGCATGTCCCAATAAAACTTTATGTACAAAACAGTCCACCTTTGGCCCTCAGACCATAGCTTTCCATTTCTAATCTACATCTGCATCTAAAATGGCTAGAGGAGATCATGCATTTTATTAGTAAGAAATAGTTTTATTTTATAGTGAAACCATCTGCAAATTCTTAGCTCCATAGCCTGTTTTGTTCAGTTTCTGAATCAGATTATAAAGAATTTCATTGCATGGTGGTAGGTATTTGCAATCCATGCAAAGAGGAGTGAACATCCTGGCAGCCAGTGTGGACAGCACATCTATCTTACCAAGGCGGTCAAGCGCAGTGATCTGGAACCCTGCTTTTGGGACACGCCATAGTCATGGTCACCAGAGTGCGTGACATAAAAGCTCACGGCAGAAGGAGGCCACATCAAGAACTGGAAGTGATCCTCATGCCTGCAGAAGAGAAAGAACACCCTTTGCAGTGGGGAGAGCACAACATCCATGGCTGTCCACAAATTGCTCCAGTGTCGTTTCTCACCCCTGTTCTGTAAAATGAACAAGCTTAGGGAGGTCGGGAAACTTGCTCACAGTGAGTGGCTAGGCTGGAGTCTGCCTTCTTGACATTCTGTAGATACCAAGTGCAACAGCCAACCAATGAGTGTCTTAGCAATTGGAGATGTTAGGGGGAGAGAATTTTTGGAGGTGAGTAGATGGGAGGCCCTGGTCTAGGCTGGAGGCACAACGGTGCTGGGTACTCAAGGTGGGCTCAGTTAGGTCTCTAAATGCTCCATAGGCAAACAGAGCGGCTGCAAGCAGGGAGGTTGCTGTTCCAGTGGCTTCTGCCCAAATCGAGCTGGCTCAAGCATGGCTCATGGTCCATGTGATCTAACATTTAGTCCTAAAGAAACAACAGGTTCCAGAGTGACCCATACACAGACCCAGCCTCCACTGGCTGGAGCCTCAGACACTACATCTGGAATCAGAATGGAGGGAGAACCCTCCACTCTCCACTGTGAGCCTGAATGCAGGGCAAGTAGAGCCTTGTCATATAGCTTTTTTAAGGCCACAGGACCCAGTGCCTCCTAATAATCTACCCAGTTTCTTTTCTCCTCCTATAAACTCTTTGTGTGCGTGCGCGCGCGCGCGCGCGCGTGTGTGTGTGTGTGTGGTGCTGGAGATTGAAATTACAGCCCTTGCACTTTGCTGCATCTCCTTCCCAACTCTTTTTAAAAATTTTAAATTTTGACCACAGGACTCTCCTAAGTTGCTTAGGCAGGGTTTCAACTTGGGCTCCTGCCACACCCTCCCTGAGCGCTGGGATCACAGGCATGTGCCACCACAACTGGCTTCCTGCGAACTCTTATCAAAGGATCACAATTATAAGCCCATGTCAGGCACTACTACAACTTATTGTTAGAAATCATGGCCTCTGATTATAACCTGGCTCGTGTGCAAGCCTGTGAAATTATTTCTGTGCCCCTAAACAGAAATAAGAGAGTCTATGATTCAATCAACAAATATTGCAAAAAATTAGGAACTTGCTCACAAAGTCTGTTTGCAGCAGCACAGGCCATGGAGTGTGAGAATCTGCAACATTTATTTGAGTCCCTGAAGGTATCAATAAACTTTTATATGAGGTGCAGATGCTAGAAAATATACACCATAACATTTTATGTTTTATTTAGCTGTAGTGCATAATCCCCCCAGGTCCCAGATGAGTCCTGGGGGGCTATGGCTCCCGGCATTTAAGGGATCCTCAGACATTCATCTTCCAGGGTGATGCTTTCTTTATTGTGGAGCTGGTTCCTCAGGGCTTTGGGGCATTCATGATTGCCGCTTTCAAAGTAGTTTTTGTAGTGAAGTAAAAATTACACAAAATATAATCATTTTGGAGAGGAGGAATGAGTCATCTATCTTTTCTATCATCTATGTGCACAGGAATCTGTTGCTTCAATCTTGTCTGAATACCTTTTCTGTTATATTGATTTTATGTATGTGTGTGAATACCCCAAAAAGATAGCTATTAGGGCTGTGGATTATGCCTGACATGGAGATGTATCACCATAAAAATAGCACTTGAGGGAGTTGGGGGCTGCTTGCATCATCCCTGTAAGGTTCTTACCTCAGTGTTTCCTGGGTGCTATAAAATGTATATACCCATGTTCATGAAGTCCACACAGCTCCAAGAAGGCCACAATGGAGGTTTGTCCTGGCACTCAGTGCTCTACAGGGGCTTCCTTGCCATGTTCCAAGGGTCACAACTCACACTTTGTGGGAAGTTGTGGATGCTGGACTCAGTGTCAGATGGTGGAGCCTACAAGAAGTGATGGGCATAACTCATTGGAAATGGTAGTTCCTTCCATAACAGCTCAGGAGGTAGCAGAGGGGCATGGTAGGGTATGTGTGGATGAGGAAAGGTCCTGTCACTGCACCACCACTCCATGACCACCTCAGGCTGGCAGGAAGTGGGGAGCTGAGTTACTCAGTGTACAAGGATAAAGGCATCCAGTACTCACCTGTGTGGAAGCCAAGTAGGTGGCTCATTATTAAGTTTTCAGGGATTCTTTTTTATTTTTGATGTATTTAATACAGGGTCTACAGGGTGTCACTACACAGATCAGACTCGTTGTGATCCTCCTGTTTTCAGCCTCCCAAGCCCTGGGATTACAGGTGCATGCCATCATGTCCAGTCTAAGTTTTCAGGGATTCTGTGAGCCACATTGTCATACACAGCCATTACTAAAAATTCAGTCATGTGGAAGGTGGAGCCCTGCTATGTGCAGAACTTGAAGCCTGTTTTGTGTTTTGTTTCCTCTCAATTTGAGGCAGGCAAGGCACTAACTAATCAGTTTGTTCACAGATGAAGCCCATGCCTTGGGAGAAAGATTAAGCCCCAGAGCTGGCAGCTCTAGGGGGAGATAAGACACCTGGCCTGCAGCACTAGCCCCTGCAGTGAAAGTCCAGTGGCTATAATAAACTACAAGAAGTGTGAGGTTTTACTCCAAAAGTGATTCCTTTAAAGAAAGTAGGAGAAGAAGCCCAGAAAGTGCCTGTTGTACTGCCAGAGACTTAGGCTCCACTTTGGGAAGTGACTGTTTAAGTTGGAGCCTCAGAATAACTCCTCTACTTTAGTGTTTCCTGTTAGCCTTCCACAATGACAAGGAGCGAGACAGCTACAGTAGACAGCCAAGGAAAGAGTGCAGGCTACACCAACCCCCTGTGCCGTATAAACTCATGTGGGGAAGGACACAGGCTCTGTCCCCCATATTAAGAAGCCCTGCTCGGTGATAGTGGCTTACAGAAGAAGCTGAGATCTAAAAACATTGACATTAAATCAAACAATCTTCTTGAATCCCTGCCCTACAGTTTACACCCAGCAAAGGCCAAAGGGCTGATTATTTTTTCCCATCTAGTAGTGTGAGCAAGAGCACGCCTCTGTGTGGGCAGTTGCCATAGAGTGGAGCATTCAGACAGAGGAAGAAGGCACCCCCAAATCCCACAGGACATATACCTAAGCCAAAAGAACTTGCAACTTGATGGACTGAAAATACTGGAAAGAAACACTCACTGAAAAATACAGAAGATTTTTTTTTAAACTAATTGAATTGTTTTTTATCTTTTTAACTTTTCCTTTGCTTTTCTTTTCTCCATTATCTTGCTGTTTGTTTTTCTTCTTTTTCTTGTTTGTTTTTCCTGTCACTGTCATCCAATACTACTAGTTCCTTTACTCTTCAGTAGGATCTGTCTCACTTTTCCCACCTCTTGCCCATCTTCCACTGAATAATACTTCAAATTCTATTATTCTCTACATTCCTACTCCCTCGATAGCCATTATGTTTTCTGAGTCTGTAGCAGTTAACTCTGTTATTAGTGTTCAATACTGTTCTGTTGTAATGGAGGTAAAGCGGCCTCATTCAGTAGATATTTACTTTAGGTGAATATTTGGTTTGTCTTAATGTTTATGCTATAAATATATGATGGAGACCACTACTTAGCTCTGAGAATGATTTAAATTAAGTAATTGACTTTCCATGTTTAGTTGTGAGTCTGTTCAAGGCCTAGGCCCCTTTGGCTAGAAATGGGCAGTGCACTCATAACAAGTGAGTGAAACTCTATGAATTACTGGTTCTGACTGACTGAGGCCTGTGGTGACCTGTGAAGCAAAGGACAAGACAAGAATACAGCTAAGGACACCTGGCTCCAACCTCAATCAACTAGACAAAGACAGTAGTTGCAGGCATCTCACTCCTAGGTTGAGACCTTCCTAGGGATAATATAGTTCTCCTAAATTAACAATGTCTTACTTGGAGAAGACCTTGAGAGATTTTCACCTTTCTTCAGTATTCTCTACCCCACCCCATCCCTCTTTTGATAACTAAATGAATATGGGCAGCCCAAAGAAGATCTTTGTCTTATTCCCCAGAGAATATCAAATTCTGTTACAGTGTTTTGATCCTCCTGGAGCCCTAAAATCATACCATTTGATTTATTTATTTAAGCTTTTGCTGCCCACTCATTTTGGAAATTCCCTGATAAATCTGTGATAACTAAGGGATAATATTAACATGATAAATATAGAACTCTTTCTTATGATTCATGGCTGTATGATATTGGTTCTTAGAGTATGTTGATGACTAGTTTGTCTTTGATGCTATTATTGTTGTTGTTTTCATTATTATAGCCAAAGTGACATAGTTGTTGTTGTTAATTTATTTTTCTGCATAACTCAAATATCTGAGTTTCTGTCACTAATACTATGGCCCATTCTCATAGAACTGAGTACCAGGCCAAATATTACTGCAACTTTTCTAGCCAAACTAATGTTCCAGGTTGGAGCCTGGCACATAGGGAAAGGCCTATACTTAGTCACACCTAGAGGGTATCACTGGAAAGCAGACATTACCTTAAAGAGTCTCCATATTAGCAAAAGTGTCTTCCACCATAATCAACCCACAAACTTCAGTACACAAAACATACAAACAAAAATAATAGAAATATGAGAAAACAAGGCAACAAAATGCCTCCAAAAACTCCCAAAACTCTGAAGCTGGTCCACAGGGCATTGACGGGGAGAAAATCAAAAGCCACAGAGCCTAATTATTATAATAACAGAGGAGGTTTAAAAAAAACAACAACCAGATCAACAAGGTGCTTGACAACCACATGAAAAATATAACAGACAATGGCCCTAATAAACAAAATAATAAGCACGTGTACAGAATACACTAATAAAAAGATAGCCATTCTAAGGAAAACAGTACCCAAGAGTCAAACATAGACAAGAATCAGTATCCACCGCAAAGTTACCAAAACATCCAGGAGATTATAAATGCTATCAACAATATGAGGAGATATAACCAATGTGACCAACATGAGAACAGAATATCAGAACCAGGAGACAAGGCCGATGTTGGTGACCAATTAACAAGAAATACCTTTAAAATGACAAACGAATGTGGAAAATGAATCCAGCAGTGGCTAGGTGATACAAAGAATACCAATGAAAGTTTATTGTAATTAGCGAGAAAGTAGAAAGTGGCACAAATAGAATAAAAACTATCTACTGAACTAATAGCAGAAAACTTCCCAAATATAAGAAAATATTGTAATACACAACTAACTGAGGGATATATAAGCTCAAGTAGTCATGATCATAAAAGAAGCTCTCTATAACACATTGTAGTCAAAATTCCAGAAGTCCAACATGGACAGAATCATAAAAGGTGTTAGGAAAACAATGAATTACAGCAAATTTCTCAACACACACCTTAAAGAGTTGTAAAATGGTGTTTCAAGCTAAAAAGAAAACAGTTTCCAACACTGACTGATACATTCTGTAAAACCACCTTTCAAATAAATGATACAATAAGATTTCATGATGAGAATGCTTAGAGAAATTCATGATTACCAACCTAATACTCCAAAACATTCTCAAGAATATCCTGAAAAAGACAATGAATTAACGTTGCCAAAAGAATCAATAGGATAAATACACCAGGCAAAGGGAACAGCTAAGTAGAACAAAAAGAAGAGAATCTGCACAGAAAAATGTAATGACGGGACTGAGTCATAGTCTCAGCTCCCTAGTCAAAGGCCACAAATTGACAGAATAGATCAGGAAACAACAAGAAACATATTTTAACTCAAAAAAGAAATTTATAGACTTAAAATGATGGCAAACAATATTCCATGTAATGGGAACCCGCCAAAGGTTATGCTATTTTCAAACAAAGTAGACTTCAAGCCAAAGCTGACCAGAAGAAGCAAATAAAATCACTACATACAAGTTAAGGAAACAGGGCCAGGGAGATGGCTCAGTAGAATAAGCGCTTGCCTGGCAAGTGCAAGGGCCTGAGT
>NDGM011205719.1:0-32532 GCA_002564305.1 Octomys mimax | reverse complement strand
CCAGCACTTGGGAGGCTGTAAACAGGATAATCACTATGAGTCTGATCTAGTAGTGAGACCCTGGACACTCTGTAGACCCTTCCCTAAAAAATATAGAAAAAATAGAAAATATTTTTAAAAAATTAATGGTGCTGGAAAAACTGATTTTCCATATACTGAAGGCTTAAAATAGATCCATACCTATCACCATGTACAAAACTACAATCAAAATGGGTCAAACATTTAAATATTAAAACTGAAATAGTAAATCTTCTGTAAGAAAAAGGAGCTAGAGATCTTAAAGACATGGGGATAGGTAGAGAATTTATGACCAAAAACCAAACTGCACAGGAAAGAATCATCATTCAGGATCTCATCTTTTTGAAAAATTTCTGCACATCAAAAGAAATAACCAACAGAGTAAACAGAAAACCCACAAATTAAGAAAAAAATTATATCAGACTGTCCTTCAGAGAAAAGACTCCTATCTGCTACATATAAAATTTTTTAAAAATCAGGGCTCCAAAATTCAAAGACCCACTCCAAAAATGGGCATCTGACACAAATATGCACTTCACAAATGAAGACACAAATGACAAATAAATATATGAAAAAATGTCCAACATCATTGGTCATTCCTGAAATGGAAATTAAAGCAACACTGAAATTCCATTTTACCTCAGAAAGAATGGCTGTCATCGAGAAGTAAACAATAGCAAATGCTGGAGGGGGTGTGGGGAGGAAGGAACTCCTCTCCACTACTGATGGGAGTGCAGGCTGGTACAACCATATGTAAATCAGCATGGAGATTCCTCAAAAAGCTAGGATTGGAAACCCCATTCAAGACAGCTATTTCCATCTTATGTATTTTTCCAAAATAACTGAAATCTTCATAGCATAGTGATACATGTGCACCCATGTTGATAGCAGTGCAAGTTGCTGTAGCTAAATCTTGGAAACAACCCAGATGGCCATCAACTGAGGGATGGATAAAAAAAGTTATGTTATTTTTACACAATGGAGAATTATTCAGCTACTAAAACAAAGATAAATTCAAGGCTTTTGTAGATAATTGGATATAACTAGAGACTATATCAGTAAGTGAAATAAATCAGATCCAAATGTGCAAACATCGTATTATCTTGCTAGTGTGAGAACCACAAAGAGTAATTAAAAGCTGAAAGGTACAATAGATACTGTGAAAGGGAATGAATTTATTCATGGGGAAGGAAAACTGGGATGAGGAAAAGGGCAAGTGAGGGCAAGGCAGAAGATATAGTTAGGTACATATACAGGATAGCCTGGATAGTGGTACTGCTGATTTCTGCTGGCCTTTTGAGAGGAGAGTTAATGCTTAAACTTTTATTATTTTTTTCTTTTGAACTTCTTACACCTTTTTCTTATTGTTTTGTTACTTTCTTTAAATCAGTCTTACATGTTTATATTTGATAATCTGAACAAATAATTTGAAGATAGCATCATGCAATACAGCAACAGTTGTTGAATTCCTATTTCTTCATTTAGTGAAACTTTATATCATTTCTAATGCTGGTATTTTTCTATCACTATTTTGTATTCTTTAAAAAAAGTCTAGCTTTGTTTGTTTGTTCAAAGACTTAAGTTAACATGTTCTACATCAGGGCTCATTTAAAGATTTTCTAAGAGAAACTATCTTGATTACATGAAGACAAAGCCCTTTTCCCAAAGGTTACTTAAAGCTGATCAGAATCTCATTCACATGGGTTCACTCTACTCCCTGTACCCAGCTGGCCTGTGTGGATCCTGGGACCCTGAGGTGACATCATAATGGGCATGATGACACTGTCATCATAAAATAATCTGGAAACTATTAAACCTATGATAAAGTCTGAGAAACATCACATATAATCTCATACCCTTTGCATATACGGTCTCCCAGCCCACACAGACAATCAATCTACTGTAATACATAATGTAGAAAATTTAAGTTAGCAGAAAAGTGTCTGGTGGTTGGTCACAGTCTTCTGAAAGCCACACAATGACATCAGACATTTCTGCAATGTAAATGCTTAATCCCTGAAAATACGTGTCATCTGAAAAAGACACTTATAGGGCTTTTGTTGGTGTAAGAACAGAATGCTTAGCCTTTGTCATTTATCGTAGTTCAATTGGGAATAGCCATCACCATGGGATTATTTTCTGTTGATCTATACTTTTATCAGCCTGCTCTACCTGTTTATTGCATGCTTACCAAAGGGCTATCACATAGGATGTGGCAAACAGGGGAAGTCACAGTAACAGCTTCTGGCACAGGTAACTTGAATACAGTTGTCTTCAAGTAACATGAAGAGGCCATGAGGAAACACTTCCTGTTCCTAAGACTAAACTTTGGAACATGGCAATCTTGTTAAAGCCTCATTTACTTGAGCTGTGAAAGAATTTTCCATCTTCACAAGTCTCCTAATAAAATACAAACACTCCCTGGCAGGTGCTAAGCCCTATCATCTCAGACTTTGGTTATTACTAGGTTTCCAGGTTGATACCCTGCCAAGAATAAATTACCAGGAGAGTCAGCAGTTGTAGCAGAGAGCTCCAGAAGGTCTAGAGGGGCCAAGAGGAAGGCATGGAAGGAGAGCTGGACCCATGGCCTCCAGAGCTAAATTCCAGCTGCCCACTCTGGCTGGAGAGAGGCTTCACAGCAGAAATGGGATGATGTAGTGAGGCAGAATGACTGACCTACGGAATCATAGAAACTTGGTCATACTTGCAACCTGCCTGCCACATATCTAGCCATAAGCCTGCAGGTCAGTTATGCCATCCTTCTGTGCCTCAGTGTCCTTGTCTACAAAAAATCATTCTGTCTTTCTCTTAGTGTGACTTCAGTGATGGAGTGTGACAATGCATGCCATTTCACTTGCCTGGAATCAATACAAGCACACGCTCCAGAAATGCTTACTAACAATAATACAGGGCCGGGGAGACAGCTCAGTAGAATAAGCGCTTGCCTGACAAGTGCAAGGTCCTGAGTTCAATCCCCAGTCCTGAAAACAAACAAAAAACCCCCACAGTAATACTGTGTATTTGCCAAGGTGGATGTCTCAGGCAGTGAACACTTTGGGAAATTATAACAATAAAATTTCCAAAGATGAAGCTTCCTTGCCAAATATCTGGTAGCATTCAAACTTCTAGCAGCTCGAAATCCATCCTTCTAGCCACATTTACATGAAAGTTACTGTGTATCACAGATAAAATAGAAATTATCATGTTTAAAGTGGTTTGGAGTGAGGGGCCAATGGCAAAGAAGGGGGAGACTCTTGCTCAAAAACTTTCAGAGTCACCCACAGCAATGGTCCTCAAAACCGTGTTCATAAAATAATAGATTCCTGCTATTAATTAAGCAGCCCCCAGTCCAGTCACTCTGAGAAAAGTATAAAAGGAAAAAAAATTCATTGAAACAGTTTGGCTACCTATATTTCAGAATATGGGGGAAGGATACCTAGAATGAAGTATTATAAAAATTTAAAGTGCGGAATGAATTAATTTTATCAAAAGCTTCAGTGCTAGCTCAAACCATTCACTTAAAGGTTCTCCTTGTGCTTTAGGGATTTGGAGACAGGTGCAGGTTACTTCTTAACTGAAGCGTTTTCTCAAGACATCTAGGTCATTGTTTACCTTGGCTCACTCAATTTTTGCATTAAGTAACCAGTTTCCAAATAGGGATCAATAACTTAAAAGGATTCACTGGTGGTTAAAAGGAAAAGGGAAACTGTAAATAATGCAATAAAGGGTACTGAAGATGGAAATAATGGACAGAACTCATGCGAAAATATTATAAACATCAGTGGACAGGAAGAGGAGAATCTGTGAACAACAAGCCTCCCCACAAGGAGTCACACCATCAGTGCGTCCCCCTTGCTTCTGGTGAATGCCACAGTAGGACACGGTGCGTGATACAGTATGACTGGTGCTCAAAGCTTCAAGACCAGGCAGGAGCAGCAAGAGGAAAAGCAAAGTTCTTCCCCTTCCTCTCCCTCCCGTCTGGCCCAGAGAGATGCGCCAGGGCCCCTTTTATACTTGTGTTCTTTTGCCTTTCTGTGGGACACACTTTAAAGCAGTCTTGTCAACAGGGGAACCACATAGTCTGCTTGGCACTGGGAAGTTAGGATTTTCAGCCATCAAAACATACAAGTTGCTTGAAATAGGCAGCTGCCCAGGGTAGGTACAGTGTAAAGCCCACATGGGGTTAGTGTCTCTGTCTGCTGGCAGTTCTGAGTACGGGTCAGCTTGGCTGCGACCTCTCCAGTTGGGGAGTGGGGAGCCTGTGGTGCAGTCCCACCTAAACCATTGTCTGGAACCAACACCAGGTGCCAGGGTTGCTTGCAGACAGTGTGACTCACTGCAAGGTCAGTCACTGCAATAACAAGGGCATGAGATAAGCCAGACGTACTTTCCCTTGTTAAAATTTTAGAGTTAATACTTGTTGATAACAGTAAAGGCTTCACCAGGGAACTGAAAGCACCAATATGGTAAGTGAAGGAAGTGGAATGTTTAGTAACAGAAACACTGACAAATATGTAGGGAGACATGAGGGAGGTCCAAAGGGGTGGTGATGCATCCCAGGCCTGGCAGCAGGAGGGAACCATTGCTGTACTCAGACTTGAAAAGAGGTGAAGAGAGACATGATTTCCAAATCTGAGAGCACCGTAGCGCCAAAGGACTGAGGAGCAGGCTGCAGCCTTGCAGGCATTTGCTGTAGGAATACAACTGCTTCTAATCTGTTATGCTACAGGGAAGCAACGGGGCAATGAAAACCTTGGTCTTTCCTCTCCACCTTCCAATTAGCTATCAGTGCTCCTGACAGCCAACCCGAGCCATAAACCATAGGGTAAGGAATATGGCGGGTCCAGCTAATAGCACCCAAAACAGTTAGCCTCCCAGTGCACAAGGGCTCATGGGAGAGGGTGGCAGTGGGTTGGAGGGGCAAAAGAGAGTGTACACACAGGAGGAAGATAGAAGGCAGGGAACCCATGAGGAGACAGGTTTTTTGTTTTTGTTTTTTTTATAGAACTGGGATTTGAACTCAGGCCCTTGTGCTTGCCAGGGAAGCGCTTATTCCACTGAGCTATCTCCTCGGCCCCTTGAGGAGACAGTTTTAAGAGAGCAAAACCGGGGAGCAATCACAAGGCACAGAATGACTAGGGAGATAAGGTAAGTGAGAGGCCACTTTTCCAACAAATTGATTAAAAAGAAATGAGCAATTTTTAAAATTTTCTTGAAGTGATCTTAAGGAAATGATAGTTTTTTCTTGGTTTGGAAGAGAGACGGGATATTTGCCTGAAGAGAAGATAGTGATTACAGGAAGAGAAATCGACAGAAGGATCCAAAACAAGAGTACACAATTTAGAACCCAGGTAGCAGCATGACCCGAATAATGGCAGCACAACACTAACCACTGGTCAGAAACCACTCTCCTCCTCCACAAGGGTCGCTCTGGGAGCTGATGTGGTGTGGGGGTGTGCTGTGTCCTCTCTTCTGTGTTTTTATAAAGGTAAGACTTCTAAATGTTCTCACAAATGACTTACAAAGATTAAGGCGCTTGATTAAAATGAGAAGACTACATTTGAGGATTAGGTAGAGGTTTATGAAGCCATAAATATATTCAAAATTGATTAACTATCAGCATCTTCTCTATGCTCAAATCAGTATGTAACAACAAAGCCAATTACTTACAAATTCAGTTGCCTTTTTGCATTTTTATTTCTTTTCTTTAGTGCATATTAATGGGTTTCATTTTGGCATGTTTATACATGGATTTAAGTTTTTTGATCATTTTTATCCTCCATTACTCCTCTTTACCCATTCTGCTCAGTTTGAAATCCTCTTCTGCCTCTTTCTACATTCTCCCTGCTCTTGATTCCACCGACTAGAAGAAATATCTAATACTGGTCTTTCTGAGTCTGTCTTATTTCAGTTAATGTGATGCTCTCTAGTTCCATCCACTTTCCTCCAAATGGTAGGATTCTGTTACTCTTTATACCTGAATAATACTCAATTATGTTAGCATACATACGTGTGTAGTATATTATATTGTATATATTACACAATATAATAATGCAATATTATATATGTATGTGTAGATATATAAATCTAAATTTCTGTATAGCTTGGCTACTGTGAAGTATGCCGAACAAAAAACAGGATGGTAACCTTATGCTAGTCAGACTTTAGTATTTTCAGGTATATACCAAAGAGCGGTTGTCTCAGTTACATTTTACTCACTGCTGAGACAAAATACCGATGCCCAAAGTTCAGGAAGGAAAGGTTTATTTGGCTCAGTTCGTGGAGGTTTCAGTCCATACTCTGCTGACTCCAAGACAGACGATAGCAGTTCATGGTGGCAGAAAACAAGGTAGACCCGAGGAGGAGCAGCGACTGCGGCACCCATCGAGCCCTCTCTTCCTTCTGCGCTGACTGCGAAGACCGGTGGGCCTCCAAAGAAGCGCGGGCGCTGCGAAGAGCAGAGCTCCTCCAAGCAGGGATGCAAGGCGAAGGTCCTCCAGGGAAGCGGCCGCAGAAGCCTTCCTCAGCCCCTTCATGGACCCTGTAAGCGCCGAGTCGCTCTGGGGCAGCCTCCCCGCCCTAGGGCGTGGCGTCACTGAGCCCATCCAGTAAGCTTCGGGCCCCTCCAGGTGACACCGTGCATAAGCTACCACAGCGGTGTAGCTGAATCACACGTGTAGCTGAACCACACGGCTGTTGTAGTTTTAGTTTCTTGTGGGACACACCTCCATACTGATTTTCATAAGAACTATACTAATGTACATTACTGTGTATAATCTTTTTTCCAGTGTCCTTCTTAGCATTTATGGTTTTCTGTGTTTGGGACGAGAGTCACCGTGACTGGGGTGAAGTGGAATCTCAGCTTGGATTTGGTGTGCATCCCCTAAGGGCTGCAGATGGTGAATCCGTTTTATTTTTTGCATTTTTTAAATTGTATTTATTTATTTATTTTAGTACGGGTCGATAGGGTCTATAGGGTCTCACTACATAGATCCGACTCGTAGTGATCCGCCTGTGTTCAGCCTTCCAGGCACTGGGATTACGGGCATGCACAGCCACGTCCAGCCTCAATCACAGTCTCAGCACACTCCAGGGGCGGGGCCAGCACAGCACACCGGGATCCAACGCCAGCCACTGGGTCTACCTAAGCAGGCGCTGCAATCGGCTGAGCTATTTGGCTGGCCTTTGTTCCTTTTTTCATGCACTCTTGCCTGTTCTTTTGAGAAGTGTCTGTTTACTTTATTGGCTCATTTATTGATCGTATAATTTCTTTTGGTGTTCATATGCTCGAGTGCTTCATATATTCTGGATATGAATCCTCTGACAAAGATCTCCCATTTTCTAGCCTATCTTTTCGTTCTGATTCCTTTGCTGTGCAGATGCTTTTTAATGTGATGCAATCTTATGTTTTCCTCCTTACTGTTATTTCCTGAGCAATTAGAGTTGTACGGAGGAAACCATTGCCTGTGTCCATGTATCGTGAAGTGTTTCTCCAATGCTTTACTCTAAAAGTTTCAAAGCTGGAGGTTTTCTACATTGGTCTTTGATCCATTTTGAATTGATTTTTGTTACAGAATGAAAGGTAGAGGTTTAATTTCAATCTTCTATGTCCATTGCCTAGGGGTATTTTTCAGTAGTATTTATTTAGCAGGTTCTTTTTTCTCTTTAGTCAAGAATCAGACGGCTGCAGCTGTGTGAGCTCCCGTCTGGGGCCTCTGTTCTGTTCTGCCGCTCCACATGCCTGCTTTGACTCTAGTGCCATGCTGCTTATCTTCCTTGGACTTTGCAGTGCATTTCGAAATAATTTTTTTGTGATTCCTCCAACACATCTCTTTGCTCACAATTACTGTGGTTATTCCAGTCTTCTATGCTTCTAAATGAATTTTAGTATTTTTTCCAGTGTGTAATCACATTTTTGAAGAATGTAATTGGTATTTCACAGGGACTGCATTACATCTTTAGGTCATTTCTAGTAATATAGTCATTTTGTCGATATTGATTCTGTCAACTTATGAACATTGGGTCTTTCTATCTTCTAGCACCTTCTTCACTTATTTCTGTACTATTTTATACAGTTCGCTGCTGAGGAATTTGCCTCCTTGACTAGGATTATTTCTAGAGTATTTTTTTGGGGGGTAGCTATTATTAATAGAATTGTTTTGGAATTTTTTTTTCTGAACAGGTTCATTATTGAATCTGTATGGAAAAGCTATTGATTTTTATATGTTGATTTCATGACCTTTTACTTTATTGAAATTACAAAACCTGGTCAAAGCCATTTGGTGAAATCTTTGTGGACTTCTGAGTATAGGATCATATAATCTGCAAATATATATTATATATACAGGTTATATATGCAAATTATTTAATTCAACTTCTTCTTTTCTCTTGCCTAATTGCTTTGGCTAAAATCTCAAGTACTATATGGAATAAGAGTGGTGAGAGAGGACAATCTTATCTCCATCTTGGCTTTCGAGGAAATGTTTGCAATGTTTTCCGTTCAATTTTACATCATTCTTGGGGTTGTCATTTGTAGCCTTTACTATAGTGAGGTAGAAGCTTCTACATCTAGTTTCCTCAAAGATTTTATCATGAGGGAATGTTGAATGCTGTCAAAGGCTTTTGTTTCAGCTGTTGAGATGATCATGTAACTTTTATCCTTTATTATTTTTAGTATCTTTTTATTCTTATATCCATAATATTACCATAATTAAAGGCTAGCTACAATGAGTTGTGTAAGTTTTACCCACAGAATTCTATGTTCTCTTATCACCATTTATAGGACAAACTGCAATTTTTTCCCACCTAAGCCTTTAAGGCTCTTATGGGAATCACTGGATCAACTGAAAACCTCAGGAATCACCATATTTGAACTACTAGTATGATATTAACCATAGTAGAGACATTTTATTTATTAGTTAAAAACTTTATTAATGCTTAAAATAACCAGTGTTATAAAAATCTGGAAAAGGAGAAATTATTACCCATCCTAAGAAGATAGCTGAATATTTACCACTGGTATCACTGGACATATGTGTCTGTTCCTAACTACCAATACTCATACTGTCTTTTCTGTATGTTTCTCTTGTACTTAAAGGTATGCTTTATCCAATACTCAAATTCACACAGTAATAAAAATACTCTTCAAGAAAGCATGCTTATATTTCTAAAATATTTAAAGTGATTACAGGCCTGGGATTACAGGTACGCACCACCATGCCCTGTCTCAATCGCCCTCTCAGTGCTCCAGGGGCAGGGCAGACACAGCAAGCCTGGGATTAAACCCTGCCATTGCACTCTAAGTAGGTGCTTTAGTCTGCTGAGATTCCTGGCCCACCCTAAAACGCTCATGTTTTCTGATATAAAAATCAGAGGTCTATTTTTTTTTTTAAGAAAATCACTCTAACTACAAACCCCATATGTTTCCTTTATTGTCCACCCCTAAAACAGTAAAGAATAAGAAAACAGGTAAATTTTCCAGTCTTTGATTTTAGTCTTTGCCTCCTATAGTAAACCAAAAGAAAGACAGATTTGACCTTTCTTCGTGCAGAAGCATGGTACCTGCTGTTGGCATCTCTCTGCAAAAGAAGCAGGAGGCCAACCTACCTCCAACTTGTGCAAATTGAAAAGTAACTTTCAGACTAGTGAGTTTTCATCTCTTAGCAAGCAAAATATTTCTGCCCCCTAAATTTAAACTGTATCCTGAATACTGACTTCTTTAATAAATTACCACTTTAAATATGTTAGAGTGAAATTGGAATTTCTACAAAACATTCCCTTGCTTCTTGGCCCAAGCTTCCTGACACAATGCACTCCATCCTAATTGAATATCCCATTTAGTTCTGAGGGTCAGCACCACAAGGAGTGCTGAAAATCATAACCAATTGTTAAGGAAAAGAGCAAAAGTCAGAAAATCAAAGCACTCTTTGAGAAAACTAGCACTTGATAGGAGGAATAAATGCCTTGACACTTCAGCAAACACAAAATTTAAAGAATGTTAAGTGTTCTAACCTCTCCAAAGGGAAGCAGCTAATTTAAATTGGAACAGATATCCAAAGCGAACTATGGAACAAGTGAGCATCATAATAAATTGGTAAGGTAACTGGTAATTGATGACATTTTCAGTAATTAATGAAATTCTAATATAGTCCTTTTAAAATGGAAAAATCATAAACACAAGAGTTGATGATACTTCCCAATGAAAACTGAATTACATCCTTCAGAACTGAAAATATGGAGCAGGGGATAGCACAACACACTGGAAGTCACAGCCACACGTGTACAAAGCTAGAGATGGTGCAAGTGACACACAATGCTTTGAACGGTGAGGCCATTTGGAAGAAATGACCATCATAACTTAGTTATGATATCTAAAGCTAATGTGTTAAATTTGGTCTTAAAGCAAAGCACTATCAGAATAGAAATAGTACCCCGGCAGTGTGGACAAGTTGAGTAGTCAGGGGAAACAACAAATCCTAAACCTGATTGGCACTCACAGCCTACTCGGCGCCAGGCCTGATGCGAACACTTCCATAGGTAATAACCTGTAGATTCTCCCCAGGAGGCCTTGCGCCAGTAGTGTTCTCCCTTGTTAAAGAGGAGGAAACTGAAGTATTAAGCCGTATCTGATTGTGACAGCGTACAACCTCCATGCAGAATTCAAGCAAGATGCATTCCATTTTCAAAACAGGTGTGGGTCACCCTGAGAAGACAGAATATTCAGACTTCTAGAAAATGTACCTTGTTTTGAAGTCTTTTTAATGGAAATTGTCAAACATATGCAATCTTAGAAGGAATAATATGGTCAACAACCCTCAGCTCACCGCCCCCTGCCCCTCTTGATTTATTCCCTACCCCTCCCCTCCTTCCGCATACCCCTTTCCAATATTTTTTAGTAAAGCACGGATTTCTTATCATTTCATCGTAACTAAGTCTTGCGGTGTGTATGTCCTTTCTCCCTTCTAAGCATGACTACAATGCTATCATGGAACTTTAAAACATAACAAAAATTTCTTAAATAAAATAGCTACCAATGCTCAGAATTTTACTAATTGATCTTGCTTTAATATTTGTTGAGAATCTGCAGGACGTACTGGTGCCTAAGGCTGCTGCTCCTTCAGCTGCCCATTCCTCCCGGACCTCCGTCATCTGAAAAGGGGGGCGCCCTTTGCGTGGAGGACGCGGAACCCAGGGGTCCCCAGCTAGGCTGCTTCCGCCAGCCGCTGGCCCCGCCCCGGTTGCCCAGGCGACCCCGCCCCGTTGCCTAGGCGACGCAAGCCGCGTCTCTGCCGGACTTCCGCGGCGGCCCTGGGAGAGATGACCCAAACAGCTAACACGCCCGACTCGGAGGTACGAGGCCTGTTTGCGGGCTGGGCTGGGTCTCAGCGCCCCAATCCCCTCGGTGTCCTCGGGATCCTCGGCTGAGGCCAGGGCTGCCGGGTAGAGGTTCAGGAGGTGCACAGCCGCGGAGGGGTTGCTGGGACGAGAAGGCTTCCCCACCCCCAGCTGGCCCTGGCTTGCGTCTGAACGCCTGGGATTGTGAACTGTAAATTCCTGCGTTGGACCGTCTGGGTCCAAACAACCTCCTCACCGTGTTCTCTCTCTCTGTCTCTGTCTCTGTCTCTGTCTCTGTCTCTCTCTCTCTCTCTCTCACACACACACACACACACACACACACACTTTCTCAAAAGTTGAACAATAAGCAGTGAACTGGGATTTCGGATCAGGAGTACTGTGTGACATCTGCACTCCTTTCAAAAGTTCTGGTTTTGGAGACAGACTCTCACTACATTGTTGAATTGCTGGGTTGCACTCGAAGAGACCATCCTCCTTCGTCGGCTTCCCACAAGGCCCTGGGTGCGAGATCCCAGACTTTCCCACGCGTCCGTCCCTCACTGAGGTTGCTATGCAGGCTTCTGCGGTGACCACAGGTGCAGTGACTCCAAAGGTGTCACTGAGCAATCACCGGCTCTTGGCGCCCATCAGCAGGTGCGGCTTCCACTCCTGTTATTATTTCCCCATTTCTCTGAGCAAATAAATACATGCTAGCAGATAGGACAAAGGACAGCAGCTGAAAATCATTCTTGTCGCCAAGGTTTAGTGGCTCATCACCTCCAGATTGTTCAGGAAAGTCCTTTAACCTCTTTGGATCCCAGGGGCCTCCTGTGTGACATGAACGCATCCTTAGGATCAGCCCTGAATAATAGGTACTAACTTTACTTGGAAACCTACTAGCCTCTCACACCAAAATGTATAGATCTCCACAGAGAGATCTTGCTGCTATCGTGGTGGAACTTTTCTCGAATTTTTCTGAGGCTCTCTACCTTAGTGCTGCCGTACTCAGGTATTAGTGTAGACCACAGTTCCTGCGCACCATGGATTAGGGTGAGCTGCAGTTTCACAAATGAACTGCAAGGAGCCCATAATTGCGTGTCCTGCTCCCAGACATGCGAGCCATCCCCAGGCCAGATGCCTCCCAATCTGCACATGGGCTGTGGGGGCATCCGATTCTCACGTGGGCCTTTTGAAATAAAATTAGCATACATTAAATGCACATTTTAATGTGATAAACTGATTTCTAAGCCAGTTACTCCCTTGTGATCTCTAATGTAAGTAATACAGTTTCTGAAGTAGCATAGAAAATTTCCCAATTAAATTGTGTTATTTAAACATGTACAAAAATGTCCCAGAATACATAGTTGTCCGTGAACGCATATACATACTTACTCAGGTAGAAAATAGACTTTTAAAGAAAACTGATAATTTGGGTTATTAATAAAACAATTTTATTTTGAAAAGAAAACAAATATTTAAAATACCAAGAAGTACTGATGGCTGTTAATAAAGCTCAGTGGCATGAGTGCTCCTGAGTTCAAAGCTGGTACCAAAAAAAAAAAAAAAAAAAAAGTACATCTAAGAAGTACCAAACGTTTCAGAAGAAAAAAAAAAAGTCCTACTGATTGTGTATTGCATTGTTTTATACTGTATTATGTATTTGATACAGGGTTGCACTATACAGCTAGGACTTGTAGTGATACTCCTGTTTTCAGCCTCCCCAGTGCTGGGATTACAGGCGTGCACCACCACACCAGGTCTTGGTGGCTGGCTCAGTATGCCTAGGGGGTGTCGGGGATCGAACCCAGGTCCCTGTGCTTGCCTAAGCAGGTGCTAAGTCCACTGAGCTATCTCGCTGTCCCCTTACTGCTTGTTGTAATGCATAAGTCAGATGAATGAAGGAACTAGATAATTATCATTTTAGGACTGAATGTTTCCCTGTTTGTTAAATTCTTGAAGGAGCAGTTGTTTCCCATAATGTGCAGTTCAGGACATGCTCATTTTTTTTTTAGTTAGTAACAAATCCAAGAAGTACCTTGTAGTGTGGGCTCATTTAGTAGCGCCCATCTCCTAAGACGCCACAGTAATACACTGCAAGGCAAACTACACGGTCTGCTGCGATGCAAGCAGAGGTCTAGAAGACCACAGGGCAGACCAGCAGTTGCTCCACAGAGCAGCGTCTTCCTCTGTAGTGGCAGGTCCTGTCTTCTCCCTGTTGCCACTGACCAGAGTCACAAAGGTTTGACAGAGAAGATGGCAAGATCCTCTTGTAGTTGTTCCCAGCATTGTCACTTTTGGGGAAACACTGAAGGCTCTTCCTAGGTCCCCAGAGCTCATCCCTAATGGTATCATTTTGAATAAATCCTCTGTCCAAATTGACTTAGCCAGTAGACAGTGTAGTTGGGTGAGCCATGTAATAATGAAAATTTTCCTTTCTTGCCAAGTCTATGAGAAAAAAGCACAAGCCTTCCTAGTGGGAGATTTTCCATGTGTTGGGGATGGCCAACACCTAGAATAAAAGCAAAGGATTATCTTAATCACAAAGTGGGCACTCAATACATTATAACTAATTAAATTCAGGGGTGGTCTGAAATATGCCAAGAAAGGTAGTTATTGTAAATTAAATTCTTCTCAAAGAAATTGTGTGAACAAGTAAACATGAAATGGAGATCCAGGGAAAATTTTTTTTTTTCTGTGATGTTACATAAGCTTTGCTTGCCAACTTTCTGAATGCGACATTCTAGTTTCTCTAATAGTACTGCAGAAAATGCCTCCCTTTAAAATGTAAAACTAAACTTCTGGCATTTATCCATATGAATACACAAGAACAGAGAAAAAGCCAGCCGTGGTAGCGCATATTTGCAAGCTCAGCACTCAGGAAGCTGAGGCAGAAGGATTTCCATGTATTTGAGGCCAGCCTGGGCTACATATTGAATTCAAAGCCAGCCTGGAATGCCTAATGAGACCCTCTCTCAACAAACACACAAAAACGAAAAAAATGACAATAATTTGAAAATGTTTTCTTTCTCCTATAGAGACCTGTAAGTAAAAGTTTGTAAAAGTGTACAACCATTTTCTCTGTGGTTGATCAGCTGTCTTTCTTCCTAGTTTTTAAAATATTACTTGGGAAATAGAATCATTTAAGTAGCATGATTACAAGGAATATGCTCCAACTCACATCATAGACCTAAAAGAAAATGGAATTGGTTTCCAGATGCTTCTTATAAGTAATCTCTCTTAATGTCTTTTTAAAAAATTTTATTTGTTGTTGTTGTCAGTACTGAGGATTAAAGCCAGGGCTTTCACACTGAGCCACATCCCCGGATCTTTTCACTTTCATTTTTATTTGGTGAAGGGCCTCTCTAGGTCAATCACTATGCTGCCTGCAGGCCCGCGGAAATGGTGAGCATCCGGTCTCAGCCTCCCAGAGCGCTGGGGTTACTCCTACACGCAGCTGATAACGCCTCAGTGTACTGCCGCAGCCCCCAGCAGGCGCTGTTTATTCAGTGCTTTGTGGTTTTCCTGAGGACACACGCATAGGCTCGAGTGGAAAGCCTGGGTTGCTTGCTTTTGGGGTTGTCTGGATCCCAGAGGAGCCTGTAGCCAGGCTTCTGTACCCTACAAAGTCTATGAAATGTTAGAGATCATTAGCCCAGAGTCCAGCTTGGGCAGCATGATGCTCAGATTGCTGCTACTGCAATAGCATTCTAAGAGCATTTCTTAGAATTATGACCAATGTGAAAGCAAATACTGTGGTCAGCAATGTAGATCAACCTGGGCAAACTGCGGTGTGATGGAAAATAGGAAGGTGCAAATGCGCCACAAAATGTTAGTGTGCAACAGTAGTATTTATGTGTAGGACCACTAGGAAACCTCTGCAGTAGGCAGGAAGGTACTGATACATTTCTGGGCTTGTCTTTCTCACTATTTTCTTCAGTGTTATTGTCCTGGTTAAAAAGTCATACCTTCCTCTGCCTTTGTGCTCCCCCTTGGGCGGCTCCTCATCATCTTCAATATCCTTGGAAGATTTCATAAGTTTCATTTTACTAAAGTCAAGTATTTAATAGTCTAAAATTTATTTTAGATGTATTTAGTGTATTTGAATTTAAAAAAAATCTTTTATTTATTTGGTGCAGGGTCTTGCTACACAGCTTGGACTGGTAGTGATTCTCCTGTCCCAGCCTCCCCAGTACTGGGATTACAGACGTGGCCAACATGCCTGGTTTGGGTGGCAGGCACGGCACATCTAGGGTTCCTGGGCTTTCACAGCATATGGTACCAGGGATCAAACCTGGTTCTTGGGCTTGCCAGACAGGCACTTAGACCACCAAGCTACCTCCCTAGCTCTGCATTTAGTATATTTTAAATGAGAATCTAATTTTATTTCCTTCGAGGTGAATCACCAGTTGTCATCTTAATTTACTGAATAAACCATTATGTTTCTTCCTGTTGAGAATAGACTGCCTGTTGCCATGACAGCACATCTATATATGAATGGACATAAGAATGAGCAGAATAGTGGGATGGAATAAAGAATTTAATATATGTATTCCATTGCAGTGTCAATGTTGTATCAGTTTTATATTAAGCTCTAATACTTGATTTAGAATTGTACCTCTCACTACTGTTCCAAATGTGTGCATCCTCTTATGAGAGCTTTTGCAAAGTTCCAGAACAATCTCATGGGAATTTGAAATTGTCATCATATTAAAGGATTAAGACCAGAGAGATCAAAGCATTTGAAGATTCTGAATAAACTTTTTTATCAATTCTTATTTTTTAATCCTTAGATAAAAAATTTTAGAATTTCTTTGTACAGTCTTAAGTAAATCTTTGGGATGGGGAGATGGCTCAGTGGAACAAGTGCTTCCTTGGCAAGTGCAAGGACCTGAGTTCAATCCCTAGTTCCACAAAAAGAAAAAAAGAAACACAAATAAATCTTTGTATATTTATTACCAAATACGATTGGTTATATTATTTATAATATTTAACTGTTTAATCAAGCATAATTTAACCAAGCTTTTGCCATTGTGATTTTGGATTAGTTGTTCATATAGGGAAAGTCAAGTGGCTTTTGTATATTTATACTGTATACAACTGTTATATAAAAACATTTACCATCTTTCTTATTAACTGAAACAATATTAGTATAATGTCAGCTTTCTTAGGTGTAGTCATATTATGCAATTTTCAAATAAATATTTTTTATCTTTGTTTCTAATATTTAAGCCACATATAATATTTAGTTTTACTGTATAGCACCTCTAGAGCGAGGTACATTACAATAGTGTTATCAGTTATTGCCCTTTTTGGTTCTTGGTTTTCTTTCTTTTGTTTTGTTTTATTATTTTGAAGAGTAAAAACAAATGGAAACAAAGACCGAATAGGACAACATATAGGAGTACATATGTTACAGATTTTCAAAATGAGAATAACTAACTATGGCTTCTATATTATCTATTTTTATCATCAGATCTGCTGCTCAGATTAATAGAAATCATTATCTAAGATTGGACAAATAATTATTAACTCTTGCTTTCAAGAAACTGTAACTTTTTCTATTTTCTTGTCTTCTTTACTTTTTAAAATTTTATTTTATTTTGAAGAGTAAACACAGAAGCAAAAACAAATACAGAAAAAGACAGAAACAGGGAAACTTACAGCAATACATATGTTTAGATTTTCAAAACAGAAATAGCTGATTAACAGTGGTTGTTATATTATCATCAAAACTGTTGATCAAATCTCAGTTTAACAGATACAGTGATGCAAGGTTGTGGAAATAATCAAGCATTGGTGCTTGCTTACAACAAATCTTATTTTTTCCTTATCCTTTTTGTTTTAATTTCTTTTAAAGAGTACAATAATTGTTAAGAAATTAGAGATGGTACACATTTAAAAGAACAAGGTAAGAGGTATTCAACCATAGGTTTTGTGTTACACATTGCTGTCCTTGATCTAGTTGCTCAGATCGCAGATATCGGTATGCAGAGTCAGTCAAAGTGAAAACTTTAAATATTAACTGCTATTTTCAAAAATACTGATGGAAATTATGAGTACAAGCATTCAGCCATCCTGTATATATACTTGCATTTTTTTCCCTCCTTCCTTTTGCCTTTTTTCCTTTCTCTCATCTTCATTGTTTAATCCTTAAGTTCAGTTTCTTTCCATTTTACAATATCTATTATACCTTTCAGGTTTTATTTATTCTTTGAGGTTCTCACACTAGGGAGACAATACAATATTTACGCATGTGGGTCTGATTTATTTCACTTATATAAGAGTATATAGCCTTTAGTTGCATCCACTTGCTATAAAGGCCTTGAGGTTTTCTTTATAGCTGAGTAATATCCCAGTGTATAAAAATACCACATCTTTTTTCATCCATTCCTCAGGTAATGGGCATTTTGGTTGTTTCCAAGATTTGGCTATGACAAATTGTGCTGCTATAAACATGGGTGCACATATGGTATGTTATGGTATGATGTTTTCAGTTAGTTTGGGAAAATACCCAGAAGGAGAATGGATGGATTGAATGGGATTTCCAGTCCTAGTTTTTTGAGGAGTCTCTGCACTGATTTCCATAGTATGTGTACCAGTCTGCATTCTCAGCAACAGTGAAGAACAGTTGCTTTTTTCCCCACAGCCTCTCCACTATTTGATATTAGTTGATTTCTTTATGATAACCATTCTTCCTGGGAAGAGATGGTATCTCCATGTTGCTTTAATTGGCATTTCTTGAGTGGCCAGTACCGTGGAACATTTTTTCGTGTATTTACTTGCCACTTGTATTTCTTCTTTTGAGAAGTGTGTATTCATTTCACATGCCCATTTCTGGATTGGGTCTTTAAATTTTAGGGGCTGATTTTTTTATTTTATTTATTTTATTTTTATTTTTTTTAGTTCTTAATATAATTTAGATAGAAGTCTTTTGTCTGAATGATTGTTGGTTAAGATTTTTCCCCAATTTGTGGGCTGTCTTTTCACTATGTTGGTGACTTCTTTTGATGTGCACAAACTTTGCAATAAGATGAGATCCCAGTTGTTGATTCTTTGCAGTATTTTCCATGCAGTTTGGTTTTTCATTCATGAACTGCCTGCCTACTCTTATGTCTTCAAATTTTCTGCTTGCTTTCTCTTCAGGAGATTTAGTATGTCTGTTTTAATGTTTAGATCTTTAATCCATTTTGACTTTAGTTTAGTGCATGGCCATAGATGCGAGTCTAGTTTTAGTCTTTGGCATATGGAAAACCAGATTTTCCAGCACTATTTGTTAAAGAAGCTTTCTTCCAGTGAACACATTTGGCCCATTTTTCAGGGATAAGATGGCTAAGTGTGTTTGGAATTGTATTAGCATCTTCTAATCTACTCCTTTGATCCTCAGGTCTGTTTTTTTGCCAGTACCATGCTGATTTTATCACAATGGCTTTGTAATATAATTTCAAATCAGGGATTGTAATGCTTCCTGCCTTGCCTTCGTTGCCCAAGATTGTCATTCCTATTCGTGGTCTTTTCTGATTCCAAATAAATTTTAAGAATGTTTTCTCTAGATCTGTGAGATAAATTGATGGTATTTTGATAGGGATAATATTAAATCTGTGTAACAATTTTGGCAGTATGGCCCTTTTTGCAACGTTGGTTCTTCCTATCCAAGAACATGGAATATCTTTCCATTTTCTTGAGAGCTTGTTTGGAGGTTCTCGCAGGGGAGTGCAGCTGCTCCTGTACCCTTGAGTGAGGAACGGTCCTCTTCTGTTGGGGGTGGTCATCCTCTTTGACCAAGCGCTCAGCTTCAGGAGGGATGCACATGGAGCATGGAGGAAGGAAGGGGACACCCACCTAGCCAGCCAGATCAGCCTAATCAACCCTGGCAATCAACCTTGTCACCATGGGGTGACAGATGTCACAGCCACGGGCCCTCATATCCATATCTTCCATTTTCTGAAATCCTCTTTGATCTCTCTCTCTTTTTTTAGAGGATTGTAATTTTTGTTGTATAGATCTTTTACTTCCTTTGTTAGATTGATTCCTAAGTATTTGATTCTTTTGGATACTATTCTTAAGGGTACTGTTTCATGAATTTCTCTCCCAGTGAGTTTGTTATCTCTGTAGAGGAATGCTATTGATTTTTGGGTGTTGGCTGTGTATCCTGCTATGCTGATGAATTTGTTTATTAATTCTAGGAGCTTCTTGGTGGAGTTTTTTGGGTCTTCCAAGTAGAGTGTTATGTCACCTACAAATAATTATAGCTTAACTTCTCCTTTTTCTATTCTTATTCCTTTTAGTTCTCTCTCTTGTCTAGTAGTTCTAGCTAATGTTTTAAGAATTACATTGAATAGGAATGGTGATAGAGTATTTCCTTGTCTTATGCCTGATTAGAGAGCCAAAGCTTTCAGTTTTTCTCCATTTAGAGGTATGTTGTCTATTGGTTTGTCATAGATAGCTTTTATCAGGTTGAGTTACAAGCCATCTGTTCCAATTTTCTATAGGGCTTTGATCATGAATTAGTGTTGGACTTTGTCAAAGGCCATTTCTGCATCTTTTGAGATGATCATGTGGTTTTTTGTTTTGGTTGTATTGATATAGAGTATTACATTTATAGATTTGTGTATGTTGAGCCATCCTTGCATGTCTGGGATGAATCCTACCTGGTTGTGGTGTGTAATCTTGCTGATTTGCTCTATGCTATTTGCCAGCATTTAGTTGGGAGATTTTTGCATCTATGTTCATGAGGGAGATTGACCTGTATTTCAATTTTTTGGTTGGATCTTTCTCTGGTTTCTTTAACAGTATAATACTTGCCTCTAAGAATGATTTTGGTAGTATTTCTTCCTTTCCAATTTCATTGGAGAATTTGAAGTGTATTGGGATTAAATCTTCTCTAAATTTCTTGTAGAATTCAGTTGTGAATCCATCAGGACCTGGGCTTTTCTTGTTAGTAAGTTTTTTTTTATTACATTTTCAATTTCATTTGCTGATATTGGGTTATTCAGAGTTTTTATATCTTCTGGATTCAGTTTTTGCAATTTGTACCTATCTAGGAATCTGTTCATTTCTTTCGTGTTTTCAATCCTGTGATAATAAAGAATTTTAAACTAGCTATTGGTGATCTTCTGAATTTCCACATAATTTGTAATAATTTCTCCCTTTTCTTGTCTTTTCTTTTCTTTTTTTTTTTTTTCGGAACCAGAGATTGAACTCAGGTCCTTTCGCTTGCCAGGCAAGTGCTTATTCCACTGAGCTATTTCCCCGGCCCCTCCCTTTTCATTCCTTATTGAATTTGAGTTTTTTTCTTTCCTCTTTTTGAGAAGGTTAGATAGGGGTTTATCAATTTTATTTATTTATTTATTTATTTAGTATTCAGTACAGAGTCTACAGTGTCTTACTACACAGATCAGACTCACAGTGATCCTCCTGCTTTCGGCCTCCCAAGCGCTGGGATTACAGGTGCACATTACCACACCCAGTCTCATTCACTGTCTCAGTGTGGGCCTGAGCATGGCATACTGGAGATTGAACCCTGGTCCCTGCATCTGCCTAAGCAGGCAGTTTATTCTGATGAGCTATCTGGCCAGCCCTAACAATTTTCTTTAATCTTTCAAATAACCAGCTTTTGGATTTATTAATTCTTTGTATTGTTTTATTCATCTCAATTGCATTGATTTCTGTTCCAATATTTATAATTTCCTCCTGTCTTTGGGCTTTGGGTTTGCTTTGCTCTTCTTTCTGTAGAAGCTAGAGGTGCAGCATTAGGGTACTTATTTGTTCTTACTCTGTTTTGCCTAATGTATGAGTTCACTGGTATAAATTTCATTCTAAAAACTGCTTTCAGGCTCAGGGAGATGGCTCAGTAGAATAAATGCTTCCCTGGCAAGTGCAAGGGTCTGAGTTCAATTCCTGGTTCCATCAAAAAAATAAAATAAACTAAACATAAAATAAAATAAAAACTGCTTTCATTGCATCCCACAAATTTGGGTAGCTGTGTTTGAATATTTGTTGGATTGTAGATAATGTTTACTTTCTTCCTTAATTTCATCTGTAACCCACTGGTTGCTGAAAGAGTGTTATTTAATTTCCATATATTTATGAAGTTTCTGTAATTTCTTTTGTCGTTAATTTCCATGTTAATTGCACTGTGGTCAGATAATATGTAAGGGATAATTTCTGTTTTCTTGCATACTTAAGCACGATCCATGGATTGGTATGCAGTGGAAAAGAATGTGTATACAGATGTTGTTGGGTGTAGCACTCTGTATATGTATGTATATGAACACTAAGTAGATTTGTTCAAAGGTTTGGTTAAGTTCTACTACCTCTTTGCTAAGTTTTTGTCTGCTTGACCTATCTTTTTGAGTTAAGAGTGTGTTAAGGTACCCTGTTAAGACTGTGTTATTGGTTATTAGATTTTTATGTCCTTTAAAATTTGTCTTATATAGTTGGGTGCTCCCCTATTTGGTGCGTACATATTTATGTGTGTTATCTCTTCCTCTTGAATTTTTCTGCTAACAAGTATATAGTGACCTTCTTTATCTTACTTGATCATCCTTGGTTTGAAGTTCAGGTTGTCTGCAAACCGAATAGCTAGCCCTGCTTTTATGTGAGGTCCTGGTGCATTTAGTATGATTTTCCATTCTTTGACTTTCAGCCTATGAATTTCTTTATGAATTGAGTATATTTCTTGTATAACCTGAAGTACTTTGCTCCATACTCTTCTTGACTTAATGGTTTGTGTGGAGAAATCTGCTATTATACTGATGGGTTTTCCTTTAAGTGTTATCTTTTCCTTAGCAGCGTTTAGTATGTTGTTCTTGTGCTGAATTTCTGGGATCTTGATTATCATATGCCTGGGTGTGATTTTAATTGGGTTGATGTTATTTGTAGTTCTATATGCCTTGGTTGCCTGAATTTCAGGTTGCTTCTCCATATTTGGGAAGTTTTTTGCTATTACTTCTGCCCATGTTCTTTTTATGTAATTTGTGCTGACCCCTTTCTCATCAATACCTATTCTTATGTTGTTCATCTTTGCATCATCTTGCAACTGTTGAATGCTTATTTACTGGATCCTAGTTGTTTTTGAGAGACTTTTCCTTATCTTTTCACTAGCTGCAATGGTGCCTTCAAGGTCTGAAAGTCTATCTTCACTTTCATTCAAAATATTTTGCCAACTTTTAATGGAGTTTTTAAATTATTGTATAACTCTTTGAATCTGCTTTATGCATTCTATTTCTTTCCTGTATTGCTCATGCAAGGTTTCCATCATTGTTCCACTCTCTATTTTTTTAAATCAGTGTATTCTTTAGAAATGCTTAGTAATTCTTTCATTGTAGTCATCATTTTTTTTAATCTGGGAAATTATTTTTCATCTGATGCCCTCCGTACTCTTCTGTAGTTATTTCTTTACTTCAGTTGCTATTATTTCAGCAAATTCAAGAAGCCAACCGGTTGGTTTCCAATTTCTTCTATGCTGATGCCTCTTAGGTTCATTCTGGGTGGGCTCAGGGCCTGAGAATGCATTCTGCCCCTTTTTATCATTTTCTATTTCAGAAAGAACTCTTTATTTTTGTTTCTGTGATACTTTTTTGTGATGTTTGATAATAGGTAGTTGTATCACTGCTGTTACAGCCTCTCTGTAAAGAGTGTCTTTTAGGTATCTCTCCTATGTCGGAGATTCTTGTTTTGTGTTTGCCCCAATATTTAGCCTTCTCTATGATTGAGAGTGAGATATTGGTTTCTATTTGCCACTGTCCTCTGTTCTTCAGTGTGAGACTGGTAAGGTTGTTACCCAAGTACTTCCCAATATTAATACCCAAAAGAAAGGGGTTTCCTATTTACAGTGGTACAATTAGCAATAGCAATAACAAAGGTCAGCCAGATAGCTTAGTGGATTTAAGTGCCTGCTTAGGCAGACTCAGGGACCAGGGTTTGATCCCTGCTATGCCAACCCCACCCTAGGGCCACGCTGAGACAGTGATCATGGTAATGTGTTTGTAATCTCAGTGCTTGGGAGGCTGAAAACAGGAGAATCACTATGAGTCCAACCTATGTGGACCCTGTACTAAATACAAACAAACAACAACAACAACAACAAGAAAAGATGGCAAAGCATTGGTAATAATAGCTAGTGAAATTTAGAAATTAACAAACTTTTGTAACTAATGGATTGCATTTTAGATCATAGGAGCAAACGTTATAGCTGCATAACAAAGCAGATCTTAAATTGGTAATTTGTATTTAAATTGGTTCTCCTGAGCTCTGTCTGGGCACGCCCCCTTCATGCACCTGGAGTCTTCCAGGTAGACTAGCTCACCACAGTTACCTCCTGCCACCTTGGTGCCATGAGAATGCTCCTGTAGTTCTGGGCCTCGGTCTGTGCTTGGCTGGGAGCAGCAGTAGCCTCAGCTCACCAGGTCTAGAACTACTGGACTCAAACTCGACTGGCAGAACCTGGCTTGGATCTGGTTGCTGTGTTTGGCTCCTTCCAGTTGAACTTTGTCCAAGTGGACCACTGGACTCTGCTGGCTGCCTGTCCCACAGCTGTTTCCTGGTAGACCCATTGAGGTGGAGGTTGTTCTTGGTTTTTATGAGTGACTACTGTTTCACTATTCAATATGACATTTGCTGTTGAATGTGGCAAATTGTGTCTTAAACATTTAGGTATTCTTTTCTATTTGCATTTACCCAGAGTTTCACTTCTAAATTTACAAAGTACTTTTACAACATTTATTTACATAATCATAAGATTTGTATCATTTAGATTGGCTAATATTATGTTAGAGCTATTAGTGATGATCCCTAGTTTATTTTTGGAATTAATCACATTTGGTCATAATGATAGCTTATTATTTTTTAATTCACCGCTGGATTCAATTTTCTAAAATGTATTTAATTATAATTTTATATCTATATTCATTAGTGATTTTAGTTTGTAATTTCTTTTTTCTGGTTCAAGGCATTATGCATAGTGTGCTTAGTTTTAAAGATTAACTCTCTTCAACCTAAAACTTTAGACTGATTAATAGTTCTTGATTCTAAAATAGGCATATAGTTATTTTATAAAAGTAGAGTCCCAGTTTAGTTGGTGTTCGATTAGATCAGTTTTTCCCCTTATCCTCTGTCAATTATAACTTATTTCCCTAAAATAAATTCATTTCTTTAGAATTTTAATGTTCCCACTTGATATGGTATATATTTATTTTTCTTCTTTATTTTGTAATCACACTTGCCAAACAGTTGCCTATTCTCTTCACAAGAACCTTCTCTTTCTTTTACTTAGTTCTTCTTTCATTTATTTATTTCCTTTGGCATTTGAACTCCTTAGCAACATTATGGTGAGGGAAGTGAAACAGTTCCCTTAAGTACAAAATTTAAGAGGTGCTGAAATCCCAGTGACCCAGACGAATTATATTTTATTCACTACATTAGTAAAAATCAAAATTAATGCACAAAACCTATAATGGATCAAATTGTTAAATAAAGATGGGTGTTACTGACTTCCTCTGCCTCAGGCTGCAATGGGGCTTAAAGCAGAACTCTTCCTTACTTCATTTACTTTAAAGCTTGACAAAAGCCTTTCAAACCCTGACATTTGCAGAGAAGCCTGGGTTTTTTCTCTGTGATTAGGAAGCCCCTCTTCACTAATTGGGTGAAATTCATTATCTTTCTTTTAGTAAATACTTATCATAATATTTTCTATTTAAAAACTACCAGTAGTGGATACAATCATGCCTTTAAAAGCTCACATTCTCTAAAAGAAGACATATCTACAATGGTAGTGTGTTTAGGCTAATTAGAGGAAAAAGAAATCAGAGAAAAGATTATCTGGCAAGTAATACTAGACTTGAAATTTCATTGCTTCTGCAATAACTGCTAAAACCAACCAGGTGGTGGAGTCAAATGAGTTAGCAGAGCAGTTTCGTTTGCATATTTTTCTAGTTGGAGAGGTAATTTTATTGAGAAAGCCACAATTATATATTCACATTTTTAGTATATTTTCTATTGAACCTCTTTTGTAAATCAAGATGTATGTATTGCAACATCAAAGATTTTTAACTACCTAATATTCTTTCAAGTGCAAGGTACTGTGTAAAACAAACAAAAGAGGCCTAGTTTAAAATGGGCCCAGGCATACAATTTAAAACAAAAACAAAACAAAAGCAAGCCAGAGGCGAACTGTACCAAAGACAATTAGTTTAGGCCTGTAAGTTTTAGTAAAAATTGTTGCACTAATATTAACCATCTTAGCTAAAATTATTATTGCTCAAAGGTTGAAATTATTGTATTCTTTTTCATATAATTCCTGTGTGACCTAGCTTTCTCCTATCTAAAGATATTTTTTAATCAAATAAATTGATCTGAATGTCTGAATGATTCACTTTTCGTGTATAATGGCATTTAGTATTTATAATGCCCACAATTTTGTGTATATTGAAACCTGTAAAATAAGTTTTAAATGTGAATTGCAATTTAGGTCAAAATGACGTGCCTTAGATCATGTGACTCATTGGAGGCTGCACCAGGGAGACATCTGCGTCCATCCAAATCCTGTGTTCCCTGTGTCCTAGTGTCAAGCAGTGTCACTACAGGATAAAGATGAACGCAAACAGGCAGTTAGGGACCTGTGCTGACACACGGTGACCTACAGAATCCTGAGATGAATTCAAAGATTTCAGGACTTCCTTGAGGGATTTACATTCGAATGGGGCTGACAGTGTGGGAATTAATTATATTTGTCTTCCAATAAAACTACGTATCATTGAGAGACAGTTAAACAAGTATATAGCTACCTATATACTAGGGATGAAAATGCATACTAACTCATATGAAAAGATACTGACTTAATTCAATTTAAAAGTGTCCAAATGGCTAGGAGGGACAAAATATTATATTAGGCACTAAAATATTTTTCCTAATGAGTTTATAATCTAATCATATGTTCTAGTTTAGGCTAATTTGCTCACCCTAGATTACAACAAGATGATTAATATAGCATATTTTATTTTTAAAGCAGGTTTTTTATCTCTCATTTTTATGGGTTATACAGATTAATGAGTTTCATTTTGGCAAATTCATCCATGCACATACATTTTCACCTTCCTGTCACCCCTCCTGCCCTAATTTCATATTCTGTTGGAGTTGAGTTTTTATATTTTTTTCCTGTCTATTCCCCAATAACCTACCCTTATAATCCCTCCCCCGTTCTGTTATCCTTTTCTTCTTGTCTAGTAATAGTCTCATTTCTGTTTTCTTTTTTTCCTTTTTAGATTCCACATACAATATTAGGGCAAATATGCAGTATATATCTCTCTGAGTATAACTTATTTTGCTCAAAATGATGGTTTCCAGACCCGTCCATTTCCTTGCAAATGACAGACTTCTTTTGTTCCGTGTGGCTGAACAGTACTCTGTCATGTACTTGGCTATTGTAAGTTGTGCCACAATAAACAAGACTATACAGTTATCTCTACAGTGTGTTGAGTGAATTCCCTTGTGTATTACCAAGGAGTGGTACAACCAAAACAAATGGTAATGCTAAATATATTATAAAACTTACAGTGATTTATAAAAAGTTTTACAGTGAAGCATACATTTTTATTAATACTTTTCAATATCCTCCCCCTTGCTTCCAACACATGTGTTCCCCCAAAAGTTACTTACCACTGAAACAGTTCTGGAAATCCTTTCTTAAGTGTCCTTACTCAGGCTGTCATGACTAAATGTTTAAATTTCTTGGTCATTTTGTTATTGACAAAGAGCCAAATTTGCACAGTGCCAGATTCAGTGGGGTGGATCAAAGTACATCATAATGTTTTCATTGACACCTGTTGATTAATAAGCTGAGATCAAAAACTAAGCTAAATGTTTGCAAATTTGTTCGAGTAAAAGTCACATCGCCATTAGTTACCCTCAGAATACTAAAATACTCCTTGTTTCAAACACAGTGGCCCATTTTTTCTTTGGATTGAGTCTTTACTATAATAAGTGATTTTTTAAAATTTAAACATTCACCGTAGTTTGAAGTCACTCTTTGTATTTTTAAGAACCTCTATATTTTCACTATGGCTGGTACCAATTCACATGCCCTCAAAAAGTGTAGATGGGCTCCTTTTCCCCCACAGCCTCAATAGCATTGATTGTTTTCTATGTTATTGATGATAATCATTCTGCTTAGATTGAAGTGGAATCAAAATGTAGCTTTGGTCTACATCTCCCTAGTGCTTAAGAGTGTTGGCCATTTTCTCATTTATTCAATGGCCGCTTCAATGGTACTTCTTTCCAAAGTGTTGCTCAATTTATTTGCCGGCTTATTGATTTGGTTATTTGGGGTTTTGGTGTTAAAATTTTGAGTTCTTTATGCATTTCAGATATTAATCCTCTGTTGGAAAGGGAACTAACTGGTAAGCATTTTCTCCCATTCTGTAGACTATTTCTTCACAGAAGTTGTTTCTTTCTCCTGCTGTGCAGAAACTGTTTAATTTGATGTCCCACTTGTTACTTCTTGCTATTGTTTCCTGTGCTATTGCTCTTCTATTCAGGAATACATGATAAAAGCCCTAACGAAAGAAGGTATTAGAGGATCATTACTCAATGCAGACAAGACCATATATGACAAACCCACAGCCAGCATCACTCAGAATGGGGAAAAACTGAAAGCCATTTCCTCACAAATTCCACACCAGGCAAGAATGTTTAGGCTCATCGTTGTTATTCAATGTAGTTCTTAAAAGTATATCTAGAACAATTAGGCAAGAGAAAAGAAATAGAAAGGACACAAACAAGAAAGGAAGAAGTCAAGTTATCCTTGTTTGCAGATGATTTGATTCTATACTCAGAAGACTCTGAAGACTCTACCAAAACACTTTTACAACTGATAACTTAGTTCAGCAAGGTATCAGGATATAAAATCAACAATAAAAATCCATAGCTTAACTATAGTAATGAAGTAGCTGAGAAAAAAATTAGGAAAAAAAGTCTATACACAACAGATGCAAATAAAATAAAATATCTAGGGATCAGTCTAGCCATAGAGGTGAAAAACCTCTGCAATAAAAAATTTTAGAAAACTGAGAAAGGAAATTAAAAAAGACACCAGACTATGGGAAGATCTATGTTCATGGACTGACAAAATTAATATTGCTACAATGGCCATATTACCAAAAGTGATCCACAGATTTCATGAAACCCTCATAAAAATACAATGATTTTCTTCACAGAACTAGAAAAAAAAAATCTTAAAATTCATATGGAGACATAAAAGACCTAGAATAGCCAAAGCAATCCTAAGCAAGATGCACATTATAGCTCCTAATTTCAGATTATATGACAAAGCCATAAAAACAAAAACAATACTGTACTAGCATGAAAATAGAAGTGTTGACTATTGGATAGAATAGAAGGCACAGAAATAAACCAATGCTAATACAGCAACCTGATTTCAGGCAAAGGAGCTATGTTAGTTGATAGATTGTGTCAACTTGGCTGAATCAGCTCGGCAGTTCTCAGCTTGGGGGCCTAGCCCTGCAGGTGGGCAGGACCCAGGAATTGAGAAAGGCTTCCTGCCGCCCTGCCAGACTTCCTGCCGCCCTGTCCCACTTCTGTGAAGAAGTCCCAGTTTTTGGAGTCGCTTGATCTTTGCAGCCGCTCCACTTTGGAAGAGCTCTGATCTTCTTTGCCGTGAAAGGCTGGTCTTCGCAGTCAGCGCAGAAGGAAGAGAGGGGCTTGATGGCCGCCGCAGCTGCTGCTCCTCCTCTACTCTTCATTGTTTTCTGTGCATGAACTGCTATTGTTTGCCTTGTAGCCAGCAGAATATGGACTGAGCCCTCCAGTAACTGTGAGCTCAGTAAACCTTCCCTTCCTTCATCTTGAGCGTCGGGTATTTGTCCCAGCAACGAGTAAAAAGTAACTAAGACAGGAGCCAAATAATGCACATTAGAGAAAGACTGGATATGCACTTGCATAAGACCAAAGCTAGCTTACCTCTTCACATTGCAAAAAAATCATTTTGAAATGGATAATAAAAGTCCAACATGTAAGACCAGAAATGTAGAAACTGCAAAGAAGAAAACAGAGAAACACTTGAAGCCACGTACACAGGCAAAGACTGCATAAACTAGGATTTTTCAAAAAGGAAAGTATAATAACCTAGTATTACATGACAAACGCTAAGCCAATAAACGTTACCCGTAAATGTCAGCTTTGAGATCTCTCTGTATTGAAAAAAGAATAAGAAAAAAGTGAATGTCCCTGTGAACTGCAGCAGGCCGTCTTCTTGCTCTTACTTCCTGGTGACTGTCCCAGTGGAAGGTTCTGCGCTCTCTGGCGCATTGAAAACTATTTGCGGTTGCTCTGGGGCGAACTCTCCGGATGCCCTGACGTCTGCGCAGCTGCTGTGGCCTCTTACCTATTTCTGTGCCTCTTTTTCCACTTCTCATGAACAGCTTCTCCTCCGTCTCTGCCTTTGCACAGTTCCATCTATCCTCACACTTACAGTTGACTCCCAAGACAGCATCTTCAACTTGACCTTTTGGACTCCAACACTTCTAACTAACATCTAAATATTTTTTCTTTGCTAGACATATTCTGCCTTCGCTAAGCCACTGAGTCAAAACGCCTTGCCTTTTTAAAAGCTGCATTACCTTCCAATCCCTTTGTTTCTGTTGGTGCAACAATGGCGCCGTGTATAGCCAGGCAGTTATACTTTGAACAAAAACACTTGGCTGAAGAGTCAGGTAGAATTGAAACTACACTGGCATGTGATACGTTTAAGCATAGACCTGTATTGGTCTTAGGCAGAGCTGCTTGCCATGTCCTCCACCCAGAGAGAAAGACTTCGTCTAATTCACCTGAAGATGGCCCATGTATGTTATTGAAGGCCCCGAGTGTCCTCTCCTTTTTCCAAATCACCTATTTCAGAAACTCAGACTCTCAATCTTCCTTCCCTTTTTCATTCCAAAATACAGCATGTTGAGCTGGCAGGGATTGAGTGCAGCAGCCAGTGCGCTCTCTCTCTCTCTCTCTCTCTCTCTCTCTCTCTCTCTCTCTCTCTCTCTCTGTGTCCCTCCCTCTCTCTCTTTCTAAACTATTTTTATTTCATCACTTGTCTTCATTGAACTCTTCCTCTGTATTCTTTCACTACCAGAGATTTTCTTTCTTTAAAATATAAGTTTATTTGTCATTTAGTTGCACAGAACCCTCAAGGATTCTTTATGGCCTGTAGTAGTAAGTATAAAGCTCTTGACCTGTCATTTTTCAACCAGTCACAGTCACATATTTATGCTATCTTGTACCTTGCAAAGACTCAGTAAATATTTGGCAACTGATTAAATTTGGAATATTATAAAATAATGTTTCCAAGACTCACTGACCACCTAAGTCCAACTATAACGCCCTGTGCTTCCCAGGCACCAGGAGCTTCTTTAACTTAGAGAACCAGTCCTTCAGTGTGTCGTGTGCAGAAGCTAGATGCTGCGAGTGCATTCACCTCAGGCATTAGCCACACCCAGTCCAGCAGGCCATTTCTGGAGGTCCTCCCCACAGCCTTCTTGTCCTGTACCAGCCCTGCTCCATCTGCTAGGTGACAGACCCAACAAGCTTCCCAGTTATTGTGGCTCATTTATCCTGTTCCCTTCTTGGGTGAGTCACTCTCTGGTTCATTCCTCCTGCTAGACGCTAAGCATTTTGGAGTTATCAAGACTTTATTACTTGCCTCTGCCTTCTTCCAAGCTGCAAGCTTAAGAAGAAACATGTTCATAGCCATCCTCCATGAGGCGTGTGCCGAAAGCAGGCTGGCCAGCCTTTGGACTTTTCAGGGAAGAGGTGTAATCATATGAAAAGGAAAAAGAACCATAATTAAGTGTTTATTTAAGAGATTTGTTTTTACTTCCTTTTCTGACAGCAGCTAGGCCATCAGAATACATTTGGCATCACTGAGTGCCCTGTGCTGAAGTCGCTTATTTCTCTGACATTTTTATAGAAAGATCCTGAATTCCAGGAGCATGAACAGATTCTGTCTCCAGAGTTTCTTTCAACCATCCAGATCACTGACTTACTAACAGAGGATGTAGCTGGAGTTCAGGAGTAAGTACTTCCATACTAGCATCAGATCCATTCTATTTCATTTATAAATGCAAGTGAGCTACTATTATACATGGTACGCTCTTTTACTGTGTACTAAAATATATCCAGACTCTGGAACCCAAAATTGAAAAATAACTGATATTTGCGCTGTTTGGCAGCCTTCTGAATGGGAGAACTACATTGCAAGCAAACTTGTTTGTATTAAATAAAAGTACAGCTTTACGATCAAAGAGGCTTCTAGCCTATGGCATCCTCTCGTTCATTCATAAAACTATCAGAATGTGAAAAACAAAGTGCTGTCTTTGTAATATTAACAGTTGATACTTTTTTATTTTGCAAATCCTGACTATTGGTCATTTGATCTGAAATGGAGGTATCCTAAATACTCTTGATTGTGTACATATTGCTTAACAATATAGCTGAGTGTATAGAAATAACTCTAACATACGTGCATCTCACTTTATTTAGGCCACTTACGTTATAGCAGATCATTTATGTAGAACATTAAGTGCTTATACCATATGACACAATTTCCTAAATGTTGTTTCTAATAATCACCCATTTTGAAAATTATCTCACTTTATAACAAAAACCTGATCACCTGAAATAAGCGGAGAGAGGGCTGGCGCAATGGGCAGGACCACAGTGTCCTGAAGCTTTGTCTCTGTGGTCCAGACCTCGTGGCACAAGACAGTGTCCTGCACCAAGTGGACAGGCAGGAAATGTTTCTGTCCACAATTAACTTATAAATTATTATGTAAGTGGTTGACCTACTACCAAAAAGGAAACAAGACAAATGTACTACCTGGGGGAGAAATCTGAGAAGAAAAAGCTTTTTTCAGAGCAAGGCCATAGCTCTGGAGGGCCTTTTCCCAGGATGCTCTTCGCCCCTAGTTCTTGTATACTATAGGGCTGGTGGAGCGGGGATCTGGCCATGCTTCTGGGTGACTAGATCTTAGCTGATGACTTTTCAGTTTTTCAGTTTTTAACAGAACATCTCATGACAATTTTACCATTATTTTATGAAAAATAAATGTTGTTGGCGTGGGGAGATGGCTCAGTAGGATAAGCGCTTGACTGGCAAATGCAAGGATCTGAGTTCAATCC
>NDGM011205715.1:4652-17075 GCA_002564305.1 Octomys mimax | reverse complement strand
AACTGGACTGTGATTGGTGAGCTTGAATAGAGCCCTTATCTCAAGATCATTTGATTCTAATAATAGAACATGTGCAGCCTGGAGTCCCCTGCTCTGTTGTTAGAATGCCTGGGTCTTGAAGTTGGCCGTGTCACTGCCCCATGATGTCAGATAGCATGTGCAGCACCTTCCGCACTCCCTCATATTGCCAGCATCTTGCACATTCAGAGAAAGTGGCTCCAGTTTTGAAAGTAGAAAACCCAGGGGTGAAGGGAGGAAAACACAGACAGTATATACAAACCAAGACACCCAAGACTACAGGGAAAGATAAAACTCGAAGGTATACCTAACTTCGTTGGAAGAGACGATGCAGTGAGAACCTCTATGCTTTCATCCTGTGAGAAAGTCAGGGCTTTCTGAACTTGGCTAAGATGACTTGACTTCCTGCAGCAAGTATTTCATCTTGTTTGTTGTCCTATGGTAAGGTGCCAATGTTTGTAGCACACACTAAAGCTACATTTGCAGCCACTTGGCACATAATGGATTTTAAAAGCTAAACTAGGATCTTTGCTATCCAAGGTAAAACTCTTAAAATATATGACCAGCACAGTGAATGGTTGTTCTTCATGCCTGTCTGGGCCAAATGCTGTCTACGGATAGACTGGGGCACTTCAGCTGGGCCCCCAGTCCAGCAGTCTCGCAGGCTCCCGAGCATGCCTCTCAAGAGAGCAAGAGACTGTTTGTGCAGGAATCTGCCAAAGCCTCTATGGCTCATGCATCTCCTGCATCAGGGGCACAGCAGGCAGGGTCACAGCAACACCCTGCACTAAAGGACAGATCAGTGAGAGAAGGGCACAGCACCTTGACCTGATCATGCTTTTCCATGACCCAGAAGGCTTTGGACTGAGGACCCAGCACCTAGGGTAACTCGCACACGACAGCACTTAGTCCCATGACATGTGGATAGCCACATATTGATCTGGTTGGACCAAATGGAAGTGATCTGTTGCAGACAGAAAATGGGGAGCCCAGTGAGGCCATCCAGCAAGGCTCTCTGGGCTCTCCTTGGCCTCTTTGCAGCATTTCCCTCCTTCTTCTGGGTATGAGTTTGGGTCCCTGCTGAGATGAGAATCTTAGGGTTTACAGTCAGACAAAGCTGGTCAGAGACTTTCCTTAGGGTGAGCTCCCACCCACAAGAGCGAGAGATCAGAATAATCTATGTCCGATTCAGGGCTTGTTTTGGAGGATATAGGCTCTCTTTCCATGCTCCACCGTGGGGAAGGAAACCGCATTTCTGTGGTGTGCCTCAGGTGAGGGGGTGAATTGTGGGGTAGACACAGGAATGCAGCTAGAGAGCAGTCAAGGTTGGAGAGACCCTTTGCTTCTGAGGCCACCACTTTGGGGCTGAGCCCCAGGTGTGCCTGCTTCAGCGGCCCATGTCAGCTCTCCCCCCTTTCTCATTCTGGTGACGCGCCAGGCTCATGGTGCTCTGAGAATGGAGACTCCTTGGACCCAGCACCAAAGGTCAAGGAAGTCTTGCATGCTTATCACCAATGCCAACGTGCTGGCCTTAGCCTGGCTGCTTCCCATGTCATGAGATGAGGTACGTGCATCAAAGAGCTTGGGACAGTTCCTGGCTACTATCTCATTTTTCTTTGTAGTGCTCCAGCCGCAGTTTGCCTGCCTTGCCTACCTAGTGGGAAGCATTCCCCAGGATATCAAAAATTGTGCCGCAGGGAACTGGGTGGTAAAACTTTCCTCTGTAGGGGCCGGGCCTAGGGGCTGTACTTTCTCTTCCACACTGCACTGGAAGTAGCTGCAGGATCTCCCGCTTGCAAAGGCAGGTGTGTGAGCTCCGTGGGCATCCTGCACAAGCTTCTTGACTAGGAAAGGCAGGGGTGTGTGCTGCATGTGACACATTTGGTTCTATATGAACACAGAGACACTGGAGCCCACATGGGATGAGCCATTTGCCCAAGAGCAAAAACTTCCTCATTATTGAATTTAGTTCCACAATAGGAAACTACTGCTTTATGTCCACGCTACCTGACCTGGTGTCTGTTACTTTTCTTCCTTTCATGCTATTATTATTATCCTGTATAATGATCCTTAACTTTGGCATAGGTTAACTAGATGTCAAAGAAAAGGCCAATTAGAAAAAGTGCGCAAACAGTAAAAATAACTGATGCTTTGACCCTTGGAAGAAAAAGAAACAGTGAAGCGTCCCAGTTTAAAAGAATTGTTCAGTTGGATGATTGTGAAGGGAGGCAGCCTTGTTATTAACACAGAAAAGTTTAATTACATTTCATTATCCTATACTAGCTTCTCTTAATTGCTAAAGGGGGACTATGAAAGCAAAAACAAAAATGCTTAATCTCCAGGAGCAGATCTTCCCGGCTGCTTTGTAATGTAAATGCGCCTGTGTGTGTATTAAAATCCACACTCCGTCCCTCTCTGGCTCTCCGCTCTAAGGGAGGGGTCACCTGACTTCACCTAGAGCCGCCCCTCCCTCCCCGAGGGAGCCCCGAGCGAGAGCCGCGCGTGGGGCGCAGGTTCTCACGCCGAGGTGTAGATGACCCCGCGTCCACGGGAGAGCGCGGCTGCGGGTGGGGGTGGGGGCGGGGCGGAGGAGCAGACGGCGAGGCAGAGCCGGAGCCCGAGAAGTGCTGCAGGCTTCGTGGTGGAGAGGAGGGAAAACAAAAGACCTCCGCGGCAGTTTGGTGTGGCTGTGTCTGCCTCCGGGAGGAGACTCCTAGGCATCCCACTGGAACCGCCGGAGCTCCGCGAGGCCACTTGGATGGGGAGAAATTACCCTGGGGACGCCCGAGCTGGATCGGTACAGGTGGTTTGAGGAGAAGACCCTGGCCGGGGACCATGGAGAGGCGGCCGAGGACGCGCTGCAGCTCTGAACGGAGCTCTAGGTCAGTAAGCTCGGTGTCTCGGTGCAGCCTGTGTGTTCTATTTATAGCCCCCACCCGCTCCGCTCCCCAACCCCGGGGGAGGCAGGCAGTGCCATATTCCCCAGATGTGAGCCCGAACTTGCACTTCGTGGACCGAACGCCTCTCCCGGGCTGGCCGGGCTTTTGTTCCACGGAGCCAGCGAGCTGGAGCGCAGAGCCAGGGTGATGTAGCCCTCAGAGTCTCCGATTGTCAGGTGGCTGTTGGAGAATAGTTGGCATTTTGCTCCACCGGGCTGCAAACGCCTGAGGAGGGGCCCGTGAGATGTAAACAGCAAATATCTGCTGACTTGGGTGTTTTCTGCAGTGCCAGGACCATCCCCAGGTAGCCCACGGTATCCGCCTCATCCTAATTTCCCACGTAATTGAGTTCAAATAGAATAAGTTTGAAATGGCATCCGTTCACAAAGGCACACCCCAGGTATTCCTCCATCGGAGCGCAGTTCGCTTCCCTTTGGAATCAAGGCTTTAAAAAATTCATCTTAGTGGGACCTGGTTTGGTGAAAGAATACAATGTGTCATAATTGAATTAGGTTCAAAGCTCTTATTTTAATGAGTGAGTGCAGATGTGTGTAAATCAAACACATCATTCCTCCTGCTTCTTGCTGTGCAGATAGAGTGTCTTTTGTTCCAGCCAGTGTATTTTCCTGTGTTTTTACAAAGGAAGCATTGCTCAGCGCTGTCCCTGATAGCTGGAGGCTCGGCTGCCCATTTGCCATTGTGCCTTGGTCGGAACCTGCTGGATTCGGAAGTAAACTGCCCAGAGCTATTAGCAAGAAGCTGCAGGAAGAAGCGAAGGGGGAGAGCAGCCTTGTGCTTTCCTCTTTTTGGACTCAGAAGTGTCTGATTCACAGCATCCTCCGAGGAAAGGGAAAGAGGGAGCATTTAGTTTCAAATAGGATGCAGATCTGTGCCATGTGATTGTCAAAGCCTCTACCAGGAGATGCCCAGGATGAGGGAAGAAGGTCTGGGAGAGGCTGTTCTGGCAGGGCGGCTGGCTGTGTCCCTCTGGACCAGGTGAAGATGCGCCCTGGGAGTGCATGAGACTCAGAGCTGACATTTTCTCGTGAACCTCGTGAAAAATGGCTCCAGATCTGCTCTGTCCTGAGGAGCTGCTCTTCAGGCTCTGGCGCCTCGCTCAGCACTGTGGTTGCACTGAGCCCCAGCTTTTCCGACAGGGGCGGCTGACGTGCGGCTCTTTTCAGTTTGCCTGCCTTTTCTGATCTCAGCTTGGGGGTGGGGGGAGTGGATGGTAACGGTTTTACTTCAAATCCAAACTACCCAGGGCAGAGCCAGCCACAGATAACTGCCTGGCAATCACAGGTTTCCATTTTTAAAAGAGGAGATTAGATCTCCTGAGAGATGGTAGGAAACACTTCCTGTTGTTCTAAGTAGGCTGGGAAACAGTCCCTCTAAGGAAAGACCCACACCTGTGTGGCACTTTGCCTTTGGACTTTAGACCTTGAAAGCGGCAGGTCCAAACCCAGGGACACTCACTGGCCATGCCTCCCTGAAGACACCATGCTGCCGTTTTCAGTCTCATTGTCTCTGTTCTGAATTGTGATCTATTGTGTGATGAAGAGATGTCCCGGCGCTGGCTTGCAGGGAGGCAAAGCATTCAGTGCTGGACACCACATGGGCTCATTAAGGAACCCTGTGCTGGCCAGCAAGTGGAGGGCCACACCGACTCGGCTCTTCTCAGGGCTCTGTAAATCTCCAGCCAGCTGAGCCAGGGTGCTGTTTAGCAAAGGATCCTGTGCTTGAGGCTCTGGTTAAGAGCATGTGCCGTAGGGGTCGTGCAGAATCGACCGTTCTGTGACCCAGCACTGGGAAATGACAGTGCGTGTGTAGGGTGGGCTCCAGGGAAGAGGCTGGGATCTTCATGTTTTGGGCTAGAGGTACACCTTGAGGGGTGATCCGTGAGCAAAAGCAACAAGCAAAATATGCACCAGTGCGTGCATTGCCCAGAAAGAATAATTATTCATATTGTATTGTAGCTCCTAAGTATAGAAATCAGAAAGAGCCTCAGCACTTCCTCCAAAATGGCATGAAGTCATCTCGGAGAAAGACAAGCAAGACTTGGGTGCAGTCATTTCAGCAGCAGCACGAGCACAACTTCCTGAGTGCCTTGGATGCTGCCCACTGTCCCACGGAGCAGTAGCATCCCGCTGGAGCTTTACATCTTGAACACCTTTCCTTAGGGTGAGAGTTAGAGTGCCAATGTTCTTGGAGCCTGTTTGGAACAATGTTGATAGAACTATGAGCTTACACAGGCCCTGAGGTTCACCTCTTTAGTAAAACGGAAATGGAAGTTGAAGACTGCGTGTAGAGCTGACCACTGATTTTCTACATAGACAGTGTAACTGTGGCACTTGAGGTGCGTGAGGGAAATGGATGCAGTTAGAGTAGAACAGTGAGCCAAACTACAGGCTCTCCAAGTTCCGAAGAGGGTCAGCAGGGCAACTTCCGTATTGTGTATGGCTGCACGGGAGATAACTCTTTTACCCTGAGAAATTTCAGGGGTGAGTGGGGAGAGGAGCGCGCCTGTAAAGCTGTGGGCTCGGTGTGCCTGTTGTTTCAGAAGAGATGGCCCTTGTACCCAGAACAGAAAATGTGAAATGCCGAAGAGTCATAAATCCTAGGAACTTCACGCCAATCATTGTTTTACGTCTTTATTAATTTTTATTCGTTCTACGGGGGATCCAGCCCAGAGCTTCATGTGTAACAGGAAAGCATTCTGTCACAGAGCCCCCATCATGCACTCTGTTCTAAAAGCTACAAAATAACTACAAGGTAGAATCAATGCAGAGAGCGGCAGCCACCCAGGGACAGGCAATGTTGGCTCCTTTTTTGTTTGTTGGCTTGTTTATTGGGGATTGAACCCGTGGCACTGAGTGTGTAAGGCCTGTGCTCTGCCCCTGAGCTGCACTCCTATCCCTTGGCATGAATTCTTAAAAAAGGCTAAAAACTCCACATTGATATAAATGTCCATATTCTTATGGTCCTGTAACTGTGAATCTGATAAATAGGAAATTTCCTATGAGTAAAATTAGTCATTCATAAAATGACTGTGGAAAAGTTGAGATAAAATAAGTTTCAGACAAAGATAGTTTACTCCAGGCTAGTTGGTCTTGAAGTACTTTTAAGCACAAAGCTAAAAACTTTCTGAGAACATCTTGAGTAGCAATGGCCTGCTTTCTGACATCCATTTTCTCCAGTACGTGTAGGACTTTATGACTATGGACTTTATTTTCAATTGATAAATCCTTATTAGCTGGGAACATGACATTAAATAAGTGGAGACATGATAAAAGGCAGAGCTTAAAATACTTCAATTTTGTTTCATTTTCGGGCACATTTTCTCTCCGTGTCTCTCCTGCCTCCCAATCTCACTCAGACCTCATCTGCTTTCTTTGGACAGAACACATTTTTAGTATAACTGAAAAAATGCAAGCACTTTGCTATTTCGACTACATTAGATGGTGTCTTTAGAACCTTACTGTGATGTGAATTATTAGTCTGGATATCAGAGGTTAAAGCACACCCCTCATTTGCAGTACATAGGTAATGGGTACAGTAGTGAACCTGTAGCCCAGGGGCTCTCCTCCCAAGGACAGCTCTTTGTCACATCAACATATTTGCCTAAATCAGTGCATCCTTCTCTTCTCTCCTGTACATCACCTACATATCTGCCCAGGCACTCTCAGCTCCATCAAATCCATCGATGGTGATACTGATGTAAAATGTCCATTCAAGGTGTCTGAACATTTATTTTCACCCTGTGGGAGAAGGCAATCAGAAAAAGTTTCTTTTTTAATTTGAAACCACAAAGAAGCCAGACCCTGGAGCACTTTTAAGGCTTCACCTGGGGGCTGGCTGGAGGGAGAGGCATGCCTTTCACTGACAGTTCCCAGGTTAGGAGGTTTCTGGATGGACAGGGTCTCACCTGAGATTCCAGGCCAGTGGCTCAGCCTGTTCACCTTCCATTCTCCCTGAGACTGTGATGGAAAAGATCCTATGCTGAAGGGGACATTGCTCTGCTGTGTGGTCCCTGCTGACACACACTGGTCCCACAGGCAGCTCAGGTGTTCCTCAGCTGGAGTTGTACAACTCCCTCCACCAGGTACAGGGATGCTGCAGCAAATGGTGACATTTGCCAGCATCCAGACCTCCCTGAGCACCGCCCATCAAGGTACACCCAGCCCAAGGGAAAGGCATGGGGGGAGAGGTGGCTCCGGTCTGCAGCACAGTAGGGACTCCTCTGGGTTTATCCATCCAGAAGACCAGAAAGATCAAAAGCCAGACTAAGGAACTGCTGGCCATGTGTTGACGAATTTCCTTTTTCTTTATGGAGACAGAAACCTTGAACTGAGGGATCCTTGGGCTCAGTCTACCCGCTAGGTGAGACCTGGGGCACAGCCACCAAGCACAGTGACAGATTCCTGATCCTCAGTGCCAGCGACTTCAAGAAGAGCCTTTCTTAGAGACCATAGCAAGCTTCTGTTTGTTCTACCCCAGGGCCTTAGCATATCGGTAGCCTCCCCCAGGATACTGTCCCATCCTCTTGGTGCCCAGGCTTGTAATGGCTCCATGGAATATCCTTAGGGATCATTATGCTTTTCCTTCTTTACACTTAACAGGCATATTTTTCCCCCCTCTGGTAATACTGGTGCTTGAACCCAGGGCCTTCCCCGAGTTACAACACCAGTATATCTTTAGTTTTAATTTTGAGATAGGGTCTTTCTGAGTTGCCCAGGCTGGTCTTGAACTGCTGATCTTCCTGCATCAGCCTCCCAGAGTGCTGGGATTAGAGGTATGCACCTCCATGACCAGTCAGGTATACTTCTTAATATTTGATTTTATATCATGGTTATAATTTGACTAATACCTGTATCAAAAGACAGAACCTTCTAGAGTCAGGTTCCAATTTATTTTGCTCACAACAATATCTCCAGAACCTCAGATCTTGTCAACCTATGTGTATGTTGGGTGGTCACTAAACAGGTGCTGAGTGAGTGACTGAGGGAAACACTGAGTTCAGGGCATGGACAAAGCAGAATGCCACAGCATAACTGGCCTTGGTCCAACACATGGCAGAGTCTCTTCTTTGAGTTGCCTCCTCTGAGAACCTGAGATGCTAGCATTTCTTTTTCTGGCATTTTCTCTCTGAGGAAGATCACTGGAGTGTCAGCTCTTATGGCGTTTCAAACTAGCACTTTGCTGTGTATATCAAAGCTCTCTTAGGCTCAGTTTTAAACCAAGCTGTGGTCTGTCTTTCGCTTTCCATTCCTTCTTCCTAAAGCACTGTTTTTTCTAACCTTCTGCTCTTGCCATTCTTGGTTCTCTGCCTTCAGCAGCTCATCAGTCTCCTCTGACCAGTTAGCCAATAGGTTATGAACCCAGGAAGCACCTCTATACACGTCAGCTCTCTGGGCAGGATTTGCATTTTGAATGAACCTGGCAGGTTGTGATTGACACTCTGTGGTTACTCCCAGGAGTCTTAAAACTGAGCATAGTGTAGGAGAGCTGCCTTTTCAATTGTGGAGCCAAGGCTTCTAAGCAACTATTGAGAGCTGCTCTTTGAATGTGGTCCATAGATGCCTTGGACAGTAGAGATTTTATGGACCTACAGGGCAGAAGGAAGGATCTATGGAAAAGGTGGGACTTCAGGCAGACTGCCAGCATGAAGCACATCTGAGTTATCAGGGACAAAGAAGATCTGTTTGGGCATTTTGGACAAAAGACATGAATAAAATGATATATGGAACTGATCAGAAGGTGTGCAAAAGCCCTGTAATAGGATTCTACTCATGTTTACTACCTAAATATACAAAGTGAAAAAAAATAAAACCCACCATTCATAAATTCATTCTGATGTCATTCATTTAGCTATGACCTTGAGACCCTGAATAAGGACTCTTGGTGTCTATATTCCTGGACCCTGGAGTTTACTTGCCGTTGTGCCTTAAAGAATGCACAGTATTTCAGCATTTCAAGCTAATCTGGAGGAAGTTTTCTGTCAGAGGTGCTTTTAAATATTCTTTTAGAAATATTGATCACTTTAATTGAGGTTTATTGAAAGTGCTCAGCATAGCTCTCTTGTGGTTCATGTTCTATAAATACATCATCCTCTTATTGATGGATAGTAGAGGTTTCATTTCATTGCTGTCAGCCTAGCACCTTGTTGAAACCTTAAATCCACAGGACTGAAAGAAATGGAGGAAGCACTTTTTTCCTCAGCTCTTCCGGGGAGCCCTAACCACAGCACTAGAAGTCCTTTAGAACTACGTTCCTTACACCACCTCCACGCCTCCTGTGTCGTCCTTATCAGCTCAGTGGTTTTCTGTCCAACAGCCTGAGAAGAAAGAATGGTTAAGAAGCCAGGAAATAACAAGTTTCTACATTCAAGAAAACATGGAGGGAACTGAAATTAAGTGATTTCCTAAACAGAGCAAGTCACCTACAGCTAGCCTTTCAGTAAGATATTGATGTTAACTATTTCTACGTCAGCGGCTGAATTGTAGGTTAGTTGCATTCTGTGATAATTCATTGGGCTTGTGCTTTGGACTGCCTTTGTAATTGAGGAAGTGTGGTCTCTTTGGGGTGTGGTCTTTGGGGGCGTGGACTCTTTGGGGCGTGGTCTCTTTGAGTATGTCAGGGTTCTACTTGTTGAGAAAATGCAGTCCCTTCTAGGAAGCTTTGCCAGTGATGATGCTGTAACCTGTGCCCTGGAGAACTTTGCAGCCTGGTTGTGTAGGTGCTCTCCCCACTACAAAAGAAAAAGAAAGTGAATATCATCCCTTTACAATATCAAAAAAGCCCCTTCCACATACCTATTTGCATGACTCTTAAGTCACTTGAAAAAAAAAAAAAGAAATTTTTCTATTTCTTTTTTTATTTCCAAAGAAAAATGAATAGAGGCATGGACTGACCAATTGTATATGAAATTCTGCTTCCTGTGGATCCCCAGGTTACGAGAACTCATTCTCATGGACCGCAGAAGCCTTCGTATGGTGCGGCTCATGCTAACTCCTTGCCTATTGTATTGTGCTACTTTGGAAATCACAAATCTTTCTCTTATGATTGGCTCATTAGAGTTTAAGGAAAATATTTTCTAGTTCTGCTTAGCTAAGTCAGGGTCAAAAACATTGATATTGAACTCTTATTATGCCTATTCACAGTTGATGTCCTCCAAACCTGAAAGAACACAAGTAACTACAGCTGGTGACTGGTAGGCCTTTGAAGGAGTTCTTAGTTGTCCACTTCCCAGGCATCTCTGGAATTCTCCTTATGTAGGGCTCCCTGACTCAAAGTCTACCAAAGGAGAAACTCATCTCTGCAGATTATACCAAACTATCTTCTGTTATCTGAGTTATAGGAGTCTGTGCCCTATTTCTCCTTTCTGGATTGTTCTCACCCACATGAACGCTGGTTATAGATACAGGGCTCCAGTGGAGGTTTCCTTGATCGGTACTGCTAACAATTCCCTAGTAATACTAGGGAAAGTCAGTTGTTCCTTACACACCTGTCCCCATGTACACAGACCGCATCTTCCATTCTGCATGCTATTTAGAGTTCAGTTTCTCCCACTGAACTCTCAAAGCAGTGACTTCTGTATTACTCTTCTATATACACAGATTACTTGTGGATGTGGCCCATCATTCATGCCTACTTCAGTGATTGGTGACTCAAAGCAGCTGGTCCTTGTTCACATCAAGAAAGGAGGACTGTACCATGAATTATGATTAAATGGTTCAAAATCCACATATGTTTTTGTCTGTGCTCTTTGCAATCTAACTTTTTCTAAAGCTCCAAATAAATATTAAGAATGCTATAAACGAGTTCAATTTTTCTCTAAGAAACTACCAAGTTTTGCAGTCAGATGTGAGGAATGTAAGATAGAAAGTGAGCTAAATAAGTTAGTACAAGAAAAATTAACCTTGGATAAGATCCATATATCATGTTAGTCCTTGTCTAAAACCATGCGCATCTTCTGTGTTGATGGTCACTAGTGCACTGTCACTATAGCACGAGGAAGCAAGGGAGGGATGTTTGGTTTTGTCTGTGTCTCTCTGTTCTTGTTGCAGTCCACAGCCAAGCAGCGTCAGCACTGCTCAAAGAGGGTTGAGTCGAATCTTAGGCCCTATCCAACCTACAGGATGAGAAGTGCGTGATTCATTAAGACCCCTAAATGGCTCAGTTCTTCCCTAATGCCTGAGAACGTACTGATGAAGTTTTGATCTGTTGTGTAGCCTGCAATTGTGATGAATAACTTGTGGTCCTATTGCAAATTTGGATTTTTTTTTTTCAAGCTATAGAATAAAAAGGAACTTTGCCTTCAAGCCTTCCATCTCCTGGAAAAGAGATAAAAATGTAATTTACCAGAAGCTCAAGTCTTTCTTCTTCTCAAGCCAACTTCTGTTAGTATACTGGCTAGCGTTGAAATGCAATGGGGGAACTAGCAAGGAACTGGATGCCAATGTGATTGACCAAATAAACTTGGGTGATTTCCTAGGCTTTCTAACTTCCCTTCTCCTATTCTGTAAAATACTTGATGGTAGTGTTGTTCTGAGATTCCAGATAAGAAGGAGAAATTCCTGTGGCATACAGTAGGCATGGCCTATGGTGAGTGCTCAGTAAGTCAGCAGAAACTCTGGCTAACATTCTTATGCCATTCCTCGTCACTACTTGGGTCAAGCTGAGATATAATTTCTTCCATTGCAGTCTCCTAGGAGGTTACCACAGTTAGCTTTCAGAAATGAATATTCATAGTCCCATTGGCTTAACTTCCTGTGACTTGAATGCAAGAGGACAAGCCAGAGAATGCTATGAGCTTCTGGCACATACATGCTTGAAGAGTGGAGTGAGATCCTAACGGAGGTACAAATCACACAAAAGAGGGCGCTTCCTCCTCATATTTTCCTACATCCACTAAAGCAAATTTAGGCCACTTCATAGTATGACTGTGTAGTTAGTATCAGAACTTGCTAGGAAAAGAGAGGGGTTACCTCAATACCTACCCTGAAACTAAGAAGGATTTTAGCATGGATACATGAGAATAAAAATCTAATTGCTCACATATGGAATCTAAAAAAGTGGCATTAGAAAAGCAGAGAGCTGGATGGTGGTTAGGAGAAATTGGAGTGGCTTGCAGAGTTAGTGAGACCGTAATCGGAAGTACAAATCTCAAAAACTAAATGGTCAATATTTATGGTAACAGTAGTTAATAATAATATATTGTATCCTTGAAAAATAGTATAAAGAGAGTAGATATTATGTATTCTGGCCACAAAAAAATGGGGGATGCATTGTTAGCTAGCTCTATTTCATTATTCTACAGTGTAGAAGCACTTCCAAACACCATCTTGCCCAACAGAATCAAAGCAAGGTATTATCTGCTAATTTAAAAAAATGAAAGGGGGATTGGGGAGATAGCTCAGCAGAATAAGCACTTGCCTGGCAAGTGCAAGGGCCTGAGTTCAATCCC
>NDGM011205673.1:2048-16856 GCA_002564305.1 Octomys mimax | reverse complement strand
TATCCAAGATATATTAAGAAAAAAAAAAAAAAAGAACGGCTGTAGGGCTTGCATTTCTAAAGATTTCTCAGGTGATGATACCGTTGGGGGGGGAGGGGAGAGTTCCCCTAGGACCACACTTTGAGAAACATTAAGTTTGTAGCTTTATCTTGCAGAAAAAAAGATGTCTGTTGTAGCTGCAACTGGAAATATAGTAAAGCTAATTCATGTAGTAAAACAAACTTGCACAGCAAAACCAATTCATAGCTTTTAGATTCAGAAATTGGGCCCCAAATGCACTACTCAACCCAAAGTGAATCTGAAATGTCACAGGAAGAAAAACAGAATTTCCATAAGAGAGAGCAAGCCTTCTTAGGTGGTCAGCTTTCTAAATTAATTTTGGCTTCCTTATAAATTAACAGACTAGTGCTAAATGAAGGCACTGCTGTGAGAGTGGAACTATTGTCTGACTTTATACTTATTGTGGATGTGACACTCCAAACTTTTACAACAAGCTTTTACAAGGTGCTCATTTGTAAATTGGGGGCTCTGTGTGCAACAACAAAATGTGGGCAATTCACAGAGACCTCAACACACATCCACCCAGATGTATCCCAACACTGATTTCCTTCCAGTCCCTTTGCCTGGGCCACCCCTTCCATATTCACAGCAACCTTGCTGTGATGGCGGTGACCCAAGAGCATTGAGAGGAATCCATGTATATCACTGGGTACAAAACTGGCAGCTTGTCTGGGGACTGAACACTGCTGTTTCCACTTGCTGTGGTGATACTACTCAATACTGTATTTTCTTTGAAAAGTGTCACCCATCCTCAGAAGGAAGTGGGGTGTGGTGTTAGCCTTTCCTCAAAGGAGTGTGTTGGCTACTGTCAAGTTCATGTTAACTGGCCTAGCCACTGTGTTCGCAAGATAAAGGGCAGAAAGGTGGAGCCTAGTACCTCCCTGACTCCCTGTTAGCAAGAGAAGTGTGGACCCTTCTGAGGTCCATGGCTTATCTAGAGGAGGGACCCTGTCACTCCATGTACCCAGCACTGGGCTTTGCAAATGGCTACTGGGTTCAGCAAGTTCTTATTGAATAATGGCAAAAAGGAAAGCTTGCTGCACCTACTTGCCAGTACTTCGGGCTTCTTCTGGACCATGTCCAAGGAAGAAATTATCTCTTATTTTCACTGGAAAGAACTTCTAAAGGTATTTCAAAAGAAAATCCTCTGTGATCACAATAGCTACCTTTTCCATCAAAAACTGTAATAAGCATTTTCCATGGTTTAATTCACTTAATCTTTACACTATCAACATAGACCAATCATGCAGAGACCCCCCCCAGAAAGTAGATCTATTATATTCTGTTATCAAAACATAGTCACAGAGAGATTAAGTCTTTTGTCCAAGACTATATAGTTGGTGATTGTTGGCTTGTATACTATGGTTGTCCCTTTTACAAATCTACATATACCTCCATGTGTTCAGTTATTCCTGGATCCCTATGCCCATTTGCACACTGCCAGGAGGATGATGGAGCCAAGCCCAGGGATGCCAGCCTCCCTTTCTCAGTGAAGCACCCTGGGCCCAAGCCTGAAGTTGATGTCCTGGTTTTATCTGGAAAGCATTACCTGTCTAAGTAGCTACCTGGCAGAAAGAAGCACACTGCTGCTACATTAAGACAGAACACCCAAAGTCTTAGAAAGAGGTCCTGTGCCAATGAGACAACAGATTTACAGAGAAGATCATCTTTGCAGAGCAAAGTTTGATACAAAGAACAGAGCGACAGGTTATTTAAATTTGCTTCCTATGTAAGGCAGCAACTTTACTATTTCATAGACCATAGAAATTCGTCTTTCCAGAGATTTCTCAAAATTTGTAGGGTGTTTTTAATCCCCTTCAGAATGCTCTCTCAATCTCCTGCTTATACCATTGCCACAAAACCTAACTTCAGTTTACACACACACACACACACACACACACACACACACACAGTCATTCCATGCTTTCCCTAGTTAAGTCTAAAATAACTGTCACTAAGGATTAAAATAAGATTTGTAGGTGTGAGGAAGCATTGGGTTCCCATTTAATTGACAGAATTTGATTTTGTCTATAACATTGAGGTTTGCAAGTAATGGAGACTTAGATATACTATTATAGAAATGACCTAAGTGAGTCCACTAATAATGAGACTATATAGAATCTTTGTGAATAATATAAATTTTTTTAGCTTACAGGGTTTTCTCCTATGTTAACTCATTTAATCTTCAAGATTATATGACTAGGTAAACATTACTATTGTCGTGTTACTGATGAGTAAATTTAGGAGTAGCAGTGTTGAGTGGCATGTCCATTTGTCCTGAAAGCACATTTGTAGGTGGACACAGAATTCATAAGGATGCTTCCTTGAGGCAGTGGCTGTGGGGGAATGGGGTGTTGAAGTGAAGAGTTGGGAGGCGAAGGGGCAGTGATTTATCCCCAACTTTTAGATTTATAGACCCAGAGTATAGAGTTCCTACAAAGTGAGACTTGGTGACCTCCCAATAGAGCTCCTGCAAGGATATTGAACTGGAAAAAAAAAATCTTCTACTGCAGATTGCAGAAAAAAGAAATCCACCGGTCTGCCCACTGCAGCTGGGAAGGCACCTTGGACTAGAAATGCAGTGGGGAGGCAAGCACGGAGCAGAGGATGTGCAGCCTGAATGTCTGGTCTCCCCGTTAGGCTCTTACACCTGGCCAAGCCCTCCAGCTGTCCCTCACCTGCTGCTCCTCTTCCTTCTTCCTCACACCCATAGCAGGGATAGTGGAGATAATGACCATGGCTGTCCTGTCCACAGGACAATTACCAAGGAGGAAGATCTAAAGAGAAAACGTGTGGAAATGCCCTTAAGAGTTACTCATGTTATGAATATAATTATTTAAAATATTGCTAGACAAATATCTAGTAATACAATGCCTACTTCAAAGGATCTTCTAATGCATAAGTCATAAATCATACTTTCTTTCAAATTATATTTCTTTCAAATAAAATGTCATAAGCTTTGTAAAAGTAAGTACACATATATTCTTATAACCAAGCCAGTCTTCACTATTACAGTGGAATGCACCTGTGTCAGAACTCCCCAAGTGTGTCCCAAGGACCATTTGCAATGGTCACATGGGTAATTTATGAAATGCAGATCCCTGAGTCCCCATTCCCTCCTTACTCCTGGAAAAGAAGCCCCTAATCTACACTTTCATAAGCTATGTTATTCTCCTACACACTAGTTTTGGAAACTAGTAAACTAGAAACTCTTGGATCTAATACAGAATTCTTATTTTTCCCCTTAAAGATGTTGTGTTTATTCACTGGAGTTCTATAAATATTTCTTGATCATCTATATCCACTTCTTAGTGCTAAGCGCTTTAGAGGATAGGCATGGTAAAATATTAAAAAGTGTCACAAATTCCTACAGATATTCTAATCGGGGGTGTTTATTCCCCACCTCTTTGGCAGACCTGGTCCTAAAACCTGTGTTTAAACAACTGAATGCAGGAGAATTGTGTTGACCGTTCTATGCCTGACCTTCAAAAGGCCTTGAAGTCCCTCTCCTAACTTTCAGAATGGAGCTTCCATGCAGGCAAGCAGGGGATACTTTCTGGAGGATAAAAACCCCATGCAGAGAGGCTTAGCTGGCCCAGCTGGCCCTGCTGGGCCAGACCTGTGTGATCCCAGTTGACATGTTGTGGAATAGAGATGTCCCATCCAACTCAGCACAGTTCAAATTATAGACACAGAACTCTGAGCAAGTAAATGTCTAGCATTTAAATTTTCAGGTCACCTGTTATAGTGCAGGAGACAGCTCAGGAGCAAAGATGAGTAAGTCGCAGCCATTCTGAGGAAGGAAAAAAATTCAAAGCTTGCTGCTTGGCTAAATGTAGGGGCACCTTAGTTCATGAACTTAATTCTTTCCATGATTTTTGGTCACAGAATTTGTTCCATAGAATGCTTGCAGTTTGGCTACAACCAGAATCATGGAAAGAATGAAGTTTGTGAACCAAGATATCACCATATATGAAATCTTATAAAGAAGAGCCAATGAGATAGCTTAATGGACTAAGCACTTGCTTAGGCAAGCACAGGGATCAGGGTTCAGTCCCCAGGACCACATGCCACCAATCCCATCCCCAGGTACCCTGAGCTGGCCACTGAGTCCTGGAGTGGTGACACACACTGTAATCCCAGTGCTGGGGAGGCTGAAACAAGAGAATCACTAGGTGTCTGAACTGCATAGTGAGACCCTATGCCAAATACATTGTTTTTAAAGAAAAAAGAAAGGAAATCTTATAAGAAAAAAAACAATTATACATTTCTTGTTCTTATGGGAAAAAAATGGGGAAGTGATTAGTTTCAGGGAGCAAAAGAAGAAGTAAAGGAATTCTGAATGAGTCAGTACATAACAGGTCCATGGTGGATGAGAGATTTGAAAGATGGCACACTGTGGATGAGTGGAGATGGGCAGGCACTGGGGACAAAAGGAATCCCATAAACAGAGAGACAGAGGTGTACCCCACCGTGTACTCAGCAGACAAATCGATAGGCTGGGCTCCCTTCAGAGTCCTGAGGTGTGGAAAGGACAAGATGAAACCAGTACATGAAGGCTTTTACATAAAAGGTTAGGATTTGTGGTTTACCATCACAAAGATGGGAGCAACGTTCTCAGAGATGAGTAATTTGATCAGATCTCTGCTCCTCTTCTTTCTTCCTCACATCCACAGCAGGGATAATGGAGATAAAAATCATAGCTGTCCTGTCCATAGGACAGCTACCAAGAAGGTAGAATTATTCACATTGCAAATGTAATTATTTAAAATATTACTAGACAGCCAGCCAAATAACTCATCAGATTAAAACTCCAGCAAGCAGGCACAGGGGATGGGGGTTCGATGCTAACCCTGCCTCCAGGTTGCGCTGAAACAGCATTTGAGACTGGGTGTGGTGGCGCATGCCTATAATCCCAGCTCTTGGGAGGCTACAAACAGGTGGATCACTATGAGTCTGCTCTGGTAGTAAGACCCTGAACACCCTGTAGACCCTTCCCTAAAATACAAATAAAATATTGCTAGACAAATACCTAGTAATATAGTGTCTACTGCACAGAATCTTCTGAAGTCATAAGTCATAAACATAAGTTTTCATGTTGCCCATTAAATTTAGTATCAGAATATTAACAGTATCATTTCATGTGCTTCATTTTCTATATTTAGATTTGTTTGGCACTTTTGTTGTGGGTAATTTTGTTTACAGAGATCATGGCTTTGGAGGAGGGGAATCTTGTAAACATTTGCAGGTAGGAGGACAGTGCTATCTCTGTCAACAAATCCCCCTTCATTCCAACAGGTGAGGGATCTTGAGGCTTGGGTTCCTTTTGTTATTGTGTCCTGAAAACTTATCTTAAAAATATTTCTTGAGTGTATATGTATTGTTTCAATTTGCTCTTGAATACATATTTTTGGGCAAGAGGCTAATATTTAACTTGACTTTATTGTATTACTTTCACAGAGGTCAGAAACGGAGTAAAATACTACTCAAATTATGTCAATTTTCACTGGTTACCATCTTTCTTCTATCCACTTTACTTTTTATTCTGTGTTACTTTTGGTAATTATGAGTCACCTCTTACAGCAGTCCCTTCTTCCTAAGACACTTTTATGTCTCATAAAGAAATAAATGTAAAACCAACACAGCAGCTTAACTTGCCAAAATTTGCTAAGCCAATGCTTGTTCAGTTTAGCTAAGCAGATGCAATTGTAGATCAAGTTTACTATTTATTACTCTAAAATCTTTCTTCTGGGGCTGGGGAGATGGCTCAGTGGAATAAGCGCTTCCCTGGCAAGCGCAAGGGCCTGAGTTCAATCCCCAGTTCCACAAAAAAAAAAAAAAAAAAAAAAAAAAAATCTTTCTTCTATGTATTAGAGGTTTTGATACAAGTTAAAATTATTATTTTATTGTGAAATTCTGCTCTGTTACTGACACATTTCCAAATGAATTAAAACAATGAAAATTGTGAGGCTAAAGGAGGACCATGGTAAAGTGGCCATCATGGGCTACATGGGGAGTTCACAGCCTATCTAAAGTACTTAGCAAGACCCATCTCAAAAAAGAAAGAGAATGAAAAAAAGAACAAAAGAAAGAAGAAAGAAAGAAAGAAAGAAAGAAAGAAAGAAAGAAAGAAAATGCTGTCTAATATTTTAGCAGGCATGGTGGCATATTCCTATAATCCCAGAACTCTGGAAATCTGAAGCACGAGAATCATAAATTTAAGCCCAGGCTGGGGAACTTAGCAGACTTTCTGAGACCCTATCTCAAAATAAAAAATAAACCTAGGCCAAGTTCAATCCCCAGTACCAAAGCAATAAAATAAATGCGGTAATTCTTATTTCAGTTGCTGCAAAAGAAAATTCTTGATTTCTTTTTCAGATAATAAGAGCATATAGAACTTCTATTACTTTCTAGTTCTCTAGTTCTAGGAAATTTGTCTGCAAAAGGTTTGGGTACATGAACATCCCAACTTTAACATAACCACAAAAGAGTTTGGGGTATTTGACTTGCAGAGGGTGAGCCAGCGTAGGTCAGTGGGTGAGTTAATGCCAGTGAGTGGGGAGGCCGGAATTCTCAGCTGAGCTCAATCCCTGACCCAAAGAACACTGCCGAGCCGTTGTACCTGATCATGCACCTCTATCAAAGCCAGGTTCCAGATGCAAATGAGATCACATTTAAAAGTGAAAATAGTAAGCTCCTAAGAGTAAAAGAGTTTTTGCAGGTTTCAAGAGTGTGCTATGGTAGTATTTTGCACCTGGGATAGCAAAAGCACGGAAGGCTGGATGGATTTCCTGATATCCGTCACACTAAGTGCCAGCACTGAGATGACTATGTGAGGGCAGTAAGCCCTATATGGGAGATATGTGTAGAGTTTTACAGAAGCTTGCTAACGGAGCAGAGAGGAAGTTAATGTAATTCATTTAGATACACCCTTAAAAGGCTATTTCTACTCTCCTCCTGCCCTATTAGGTACATATCAGGGAAGTTTAGAAAACACATTAGAAAATATATTCGGACTATAATACTAATAACTAACATTTATTGAGTTTACTATGTCCAGCCCCATTCTAAGCATTTTATGTGTATTTTTCCATCTAGTTCTCATAGCCCTTGAGACTAGTAGAAGTAATAGCAGTGCTTCCCAAATGAGAGAACAGGCTCTGAGAGATAAATAACTCCAGCAGCTGAGTTCAGAAGGACATTGATCTTCTGTCTGTAACAAGTGCTGGAATGGCTCCTTTGACTTCCTCCACAGCTGTCTTTTGCTTAATTTGACTGGCGTATATCTTTGCAGGTAAAACAAACACACAAGATTAAGATATTGTATAAAATGTTGCTTTTGAAAATTAACCTCTGCAGCAAAAATGGGTCGAGCATTTAGACATATCAGACAGGAGAACTGACTCAGGAAGCAAGTGGATGATTAAGTCGTGGTCCCTGGACTCAGAAGCTACAGATTGTTAAGGCAGACAGATATAAACCATTAAATCTAATTAGGCATTCTAGGGACACAAGGCCATGTAGGCACAGGCACTCTCTTTCTGCCAGTGGAAGAAATCCTTCATCTTCCCTAGGGAGGAGGGAAGTAAGTCACTGCTAGCACACAGGGGAGGGGTTTCTACCAAGTACATTACAGATGAATTCTGTCCTTAGAGTCAAGTCCCTCTTCGGGTATATGAAGCTTCTCAAAGATTAAGTAGGAAACACCTTGGTGAAGTTGTGCTAAGTCTGACCCACATGTGATGGCTGAGAGCTGGAGGCACAAGCTTGGGATAGGAGTCAGAAGATGCATCCTATTGCAGACTTCAGAAATGGCAACAGCAAGACACAGACATGTGGCGAGGTCTGTATAGCACTGCAGCCAGCAAGTCATGAGAGCGTGCAAGGCAGAGAAAATCCTACCAGGATGTACTATGAGGAAAATGATAGAAGAAGTGGAAGAAAATAGAAACTTACAGGTTGAGGAAGACAGGAGAGCAAAGGACAAAGTAAATCAGGAAGACATTCCAGGGAGGAGCACATTTTACTAAAACTCCAGAGATATGGAACATGGAGAAATAGTGGTAGCTCAGCAAGATGTTAAAAAAGATCATTCAGTGTGTAGCATGGGGAAGAAGGGACCAAGAGCTGACAGAGATACAGGTGAACTGCATAGTGCATCATACCAATGGCAGCACAGAGCTGAGCTGAAGCAAAAATGAAAGGAGCTGGGAGAAAGTGGGGCAGGAGATGGAGCAAGTGGGCAATGAGGGCAGGACGAAGGTGCAGTGGAAACCAAGGGTCAGGCTGAGTGGTGACGCAGGCCACTGCTGGCAAAATAAAATTGGGGCAGATTTGAAAGGAGTTCTGGTGCTTTCACTGCCAGCCAAGTGGATACATGATGGAAGTACAGGGAAATGACAGGAGAGAGCTGAGGGTGTGGGTCTGTTGCTCTGTTGAGATTTACGTAGAGGGGCCGGTCCAGCCCTATTAGAAGTCACCTGGCCAGCCAGTCCTCATGTGCACATGTTCTGGGAAGTGGGAGCCAACAGTGGCTGTATAGTGCAGAGGCCACTGAGAGACATTCACAGTCTGCAGAGGACAGTGTGCAAGTCCAGCCTTGAGGCGTGCTGTTTCACACTCAGTTTTGTACACAAGGAACCCTCCTTTCTATTTTTATACCCAGGGAAATCCCCACCCCTACCATCAGCTCTGGGCCCAACAAGGCAGTCCACAAAAATCTTTTATGGTAATTCCATCCTCACATGCTGGTTACACACTTTCATGACTCTTGATATATATCCACATGAATGCCACTTCTGTCGTCTAGATGTTAAAATATATATTAGATCATGTCACCAAGAACAGTGTTTGTACCAACTCCCCATAAAAAATATAAACGTTATGTACTCCAAATATGTACTAATTAAAAAGAAAGAGAGACACTGACTTAGCTATGAAAGAGATACATGCTTTAGATAAATTATTAGAATGCTGATGGGAAAGAGAATTGTGCAAGTGAATCTGATCGAACATAATTGAATCTGGGTTGCTTATGAAATGAGAAATTGGTGATACTTAAGCAAAACCTTCAGCGAGAGTGCTGGCTCCTTCACAGCTCCCTGGTAATAGACACCTGGTAACCACAGAGGTTTCCATCTATTCCTAAGATAGGTGCTTGTTGGCCTGACACTCCTGATTAGGAGTCCAACCTGGAATAACAGTGACAAGTTTAGCAAGGTCAGAGTGGTTGTCTCTCAGCCTCCAGAAGTCAGCAGTCCTTCCAGATGCAAATCAGAGGTAAACACTTTTATTCAGAAATCTTTGGAATTTGGGTTACACTCCTGTGAATGAGAGAACTGAGAGGCATTTCCAAATTAGTGCAGAAATAGAGACAGGCCCAATGGCATGGGGAAGAAGATGCTCTCAGAGAAGCCTTCTTGGAGGACTGCTGTGGGTATCCTGGCTCCTGCCCAAGAATCCTAAACTCAGAAGGCAGGGCGGTCCTCTGAATACAAAGCCAGAAACCTTCTAGGTGCAATTCAACAGCGTGGTTTGTTCAGAAAATGTTGCAGAGATGAAGAATGCTGGACAGGTTGTGCTTACACAGTCTCCTCCTGCAGACCAACTTCCCCAAACCTGCAGGAAGTTAGGGTTTTGTTAATACTAGGGACATTACCTACACCTTTCAAAGGCTCCTCATTTTCCTTTCTGTAGGCTCAAATGTATCCAGAAAAATCAGCATTTGAGAATCCTGGAGGTTTCTTTTTCTTTCTTTTTTTGTATTTACTTTTCAGAGTACTGGAGATTTCTTATGCTTTTTCTAGGTTAGCTGTTAGAAGTCCAAAATAGGGACCAGGGAGATGGCTCAGTGGAATAAGCGCTTCCTTAGCAAGCACAAGGGCCTAAATTCAATCCCGGTTCCTAAAAAAAAAAAAGGAAGAAATCCAAGATATACAGTGATGGTACCAAATCTCAGTTCTGGGTTGCTGTTACTCCAGATAGATTTTTTTTTCTTCCACACAAAGGCAAAAGAGACAGCCAAATCTCTGTTAGTATTACCTTTAGTTTACTTCATAAAGTTTGGGAAAATTCATGAGAAGAGAATAACTCAAGAAAAGTGAGGAAGCAAGATTACATTGTCACTCAGTATCACCTGGCAGTTTCAGAATGTAAGATCTTGTGAAGAAGCACAGAATAAAAAGGTGTTTAGTCAAGGTAAATGCCTGCAGCAAAGAATACGGAAGAGTTGGTGAAAAACCAGACCACGTTTCTAGAATCAAGAGCAAATGCTACATTATGTTTTAGAAAAACATAATTATTAGTGGATGACTCTTTGGTTCTTATGATGTATTTTGTTTATCCTTAGACAAGGGTCTATCTGATAGTGGTCAATGGTTTAGAGTACTTTTTGGTGGTTTATAATGTCCAAAGTTTTCTTGCATTGTGTGTGTGTGTGTGTATGTGTGTGTGTGTTTGTGTGTGTCTGTGCATGTGCGACTGAAGAAAGCAGACCTTTTTGAAAATATCCAAAGTAAATAAGGATCAGCTGCTAAATGCCTAAAGCCAATTCCATTACACACATAAATAGACCATGTAAGAATTTTGTGGTGTCATATTTAACTAGTGTGACTAAAATAGACCCACTCTTCATAAACTCATTTTCTCATGTTGTTTCTTGGGCACCGGCTGAATAACAGAAGAAATAAAATGTTGGAAAACTTCTGCCGTGTTGTGCAGCTATTAAAGATAACTCCATTAGGTGGAGTGGAATTAACTCTTTAGTTCTCACAGCAGGGTTGGAGTAGAATTCCAGAAAGCCACACCCTAGGGCCAGTCAGTCTGTGGTTTGGGATGAGTCCTACAATATACTTTGCAGAAGAAGAAATAAAAGCATTTGTCAGATGGATAGTTGGCCCATTTGGGGTTGTGACTGTCAGTGATAAAATAGTGGGGAAGTGGACATGGAATGTCAAAAATAATACATCTTAGAGCCCCAAATAATATTTGCTTTGTGTTGTTTTTCAGGGAGCAGCCATGTCACCATTTCTGCGGATTGGTTTGTCCAACTTTGACTGTGGATCCTGCCAATCTTGTCAGGGCGAGGCTGTGAACCCTTACTGTGCTGTGCTTGTCAAAGAGTATGTTGAATCAGGTAAGTGTGGTGGGGCAGAGGGAGGAGGCTCAAGCAAAATGTCCTAGAACTTTCCAGGTCATCCAATTCAACTGAATTTTCCAGTTCAGGAGATGGTTGCCCAGTCAAGCCAAGTACTACATGAAGGATGCTTTAAGCCAGAACCTTGTGACCCATTGTACCATTTTATCTGTATAAACAAGGAGAAGGAGAAGGTTGGCCTGGAGAAATTACATGCAGAGATAATGGAAAAGAAACCTAATTGGCAAATACATAGATAGATAGATAGATAGATAGATAGATAGATAGATAGATGATAGATAGACAGATAGATAGATATAGAGATATGACATATATAAAATCATATATATCCTATATTCTCTATATAGAATATGCATACTTATATGTATAACCTGATGGCTTTAGATGAATATAGGTAGATTAAGGCTGCCTAAGCCAGGTGCAGTAGGGACACCTATACTGCTAACACTCCAAGAAACTTGAGACAGGAAGATCATAAGTTTTAGTTTAGCCGAGGAAATTTAGCAATTTAGTGAGACCTTGTCTCAAGATTTAAAAAATGTAACAGCTGCTAGTGATATGGCTCTGTGAAAACACACACACACACAGAAACACACACACATGTGCGCGTGCACACACACACACACACACACACACAGAAATTTCCAATTTGGGATGGTCTTGGAGTCAACTCTAAAGACTGCCTGATGCTTCCCTGATTAAGCATAGATGAAGATTGTGAACAAACTATTAATTACAACCCAAATTTTAGTAACTTGCATTTAATAAGACTCTAAACAAATGAAAGGATAATGGTGTCTTGTCATGTGTGCATATTCAGAGACAGTTCATTTTGAAGGGGGAAAGGATGGCAGCTCCAAGATTCCTCCTGCGAGTTCAGCAGGCTCCATTAAACAATCCCATTGTGCAGAGACTATAGGTGGTCACTTTCACTGGCTCCCGCTCACTCCATCCCTACCTCTGCATTTTAAAATTCTTATGGACTCTGCACAGCAAAATAGGAGAAAATTTATATCCCAGGACCTTCCCAGCCCCACTAACTTTTCTTATTTCCTTATGCACATACTGTAGAGGAGTCTGACTCACACTACCGCAGATTTGCAATAAGCAGGCAACTCATCACAGTTTATTCATCAAAAAGCATTCATGGAAAGCCTTCTCTGAGGGCCCTGGGGTTAGACCAGAAAGAAAAACAAACAAACCAAAAAGCTCAGAAAAAGTGCCTTCCCTTTAGAACTTCTATTTCCACAGAGGGAGAGAGACAAAACAACCAAAAATATAATACAGAAAGTAAGGATATGTACTGTAAAGAAAATAAAGCACGACACAAGGGTGAGAGGCACTGGGAATAGGAAGAAGCCTGTTATACCCTCTAAGCTGGACCTAAAATGGCCTCTGTGGTGGGTGGGAAATTGGCAGCTGCAAGAGAACACTGAATTCGGTGTTTAGAACCTCGAGCTGGATACTTAGAATTCTAGGGTTCTAAACCCTGCTCTGCTGGATCCTACCTGAAAAGTCATTTCTCTCCATGGCTGACTCCATCCCTCCGGCCCACTCTGAGTGCATCAAAGCCGAGGAGACCGAATCATCTCGATTCTCCTTCTGCCTGGAGTTCTCCTCTGTTCAGTTAAAAAGTGAGAATGCCACTTGCTCCAACCTAAACCCTTTCAAATGTCACAGACATCTTTGAAGTATGAAATGCTTGAGTTTTTCAAAGCTGCTTTTGACTTAATGGGGCTCCTAGATCTCCTTCTCTTTACAGCTTCAAGTCTCACTGACATTTGCCTCCCAGGAGGCTTTTTTTTTCCTTCCTTCTTCGTTTTCTTCTTCTTCTTTCGGCCTCGCCTTTGAACTTGGTCTAATCAGTCATGTGGATCGAGAGATGTCAAAAAAAGGAGAAAACTGTTTTTCCACAAGACTAAGCCTCTGGAGTTTGGAGATTTGCTTGGTTTCCATTTTGACTTTTGTTTTGGTTGTTTCTAGAGCAAAATTGTTTGGGACATTGTCATTCAAGTATGACTTCTATAGAACTTAAACATGCTTCAATCTTTGGGAAATGAGGCCACACTTTTTGTCAACAGAACAGTGACAAACAGCCCAGTGCACCACTGCCTTTTGAAAACAGTGACACTCCCTGTGCAGACAGGATCCTGGGTCCTAAGCCCCTTTTTAGGTACTTACAAACCTAGTGGTTGCAAATGCAGAACTTGCTTGCCTTCTGCTCTTTTTCCTGGCCTGGAGCATGATTGCAATTGGAAGGAAATATTTGATCGGGAAGCTTCAAGTCTGTGGAAATAAAATATGACTGCAGTCATTAACCTCATCATTGGTTTCTAAAAAGCCCAGTCTATAAACTTTTTTTAACCAAGCCATAAAAAATTCTTCCCCTTCCAGTTTCATCCTTAACAGTGCCATAAGTTATACTTTCATAAGCCAAGTTTATCTAAAATTTGAAATTTCAGCTTGTTCAACTCCCTGTATCCCATCAAAATAAATATTAATGTAACAAATGCCAAACACCTGTCCTGTTTAACTTTATGCATTGTAGACAAGGGACCAAGGAGAGTTAGAGTTGCTGGGTGTCGCACTTTTCTTCCTTTTTTCCATATCATTATCTATGAATAGCTAGCCTTCCATTTCATGTGTTCTTTATCACAAGAAGCAGGGCTGGTTAGATAGCTCAGCAGATTAAAGCACCTGCTTAGGCAGACCAGGACCAGGGCTCCAACCCCAGGATGCGGTGCCAGCCCCGTCCCCAGGGCACACTGAGATGACGACTGAGACTGGATGAGGTGGCATGCACCTGTAATATCAGCACTTGGGAGGCTGAAAACAGGAATCTTTCACAAGAAGCAAACACTCAAAAACTGAGGCACTTTTTCTACTTCTAAAATGATTAAGGATTAAATGCTGAGAAAATCCAATGTGGCTGAAAGATAGAACAAAACTACTTAATTCTATTAGCAAGCTCTTTCCCAGGAACCCTGTGGCTTCTAAAGTGATTGTCCTGGACACGGCTCCTGTTTCTAACTATATCCCCTATGCTGCCTGTCCCTGCATCCCACATTCAAGTCTACAATCCATATTGTTGACACAAGGTAAAGATCACCAGCTCTCTAACTTATTTGCCAGCTCTTGCTTATGGTACAAGTAAAATGCATCTTAGTTCAAGAAATGAAGAAGGAAATAATGAACCATTGTGTTTTAGAAACTATTGTCTCTTCAGTGTATTTATGACAACTGGAAATTGAAATATCCTTTTAAAGAAAAACTTTAAATGATGCCACAGTGTCTTTCAGGTGAACACAATAGTTTTATACCAACTGGTTTTACCAGATGCCAATACAATTAGTCAATTATATGACCAAGCCATTTAGGTTAACAAAAGAGGATCTCAAAATCAATAAAACCTTTTCCTTTTAGTTTTTTTGTGCAGATGTTCATTCCCAAAGTGAAAGAACAAACTACTGAATGTGAAAGCACGCACAATCCAACAAAGTATCATATGGCTAATCCCCAAATTAGCTACACTGCACATTTAAAATTCAGTGTATTGCCCGCATTTTGCTCATAGTTGTCTCAGGTTTTTTTTT
>NDGM011205656.1:4581-17651 GCA_002564305.1 Octomys mimax | reverse complement strand
TAAGTGCTTCCCAGGCAAGCACAAGGGCCTGAGTTCAATCCCCGGTTCTGGAAAAAAAAAAATAAAATAAAAAATATATATATATATACATATATATGTATATATATAATTTTTTAACCTTTATGGTTCATTCTGAGATATCTCTTGTCATCCTTGTCTTTGTTCCTTTGCACAGTAAAATGTCTTTTTGGTTTTCCTGCTGTTTTGTTTACCACTGGCAAAAAGCGATTTTTTCACATTTCTTGCTGGTAGGGCTTCACATACTTTTATGTCATAGTAGTGTTTGGCTGTTATTTCTTGCAACAGACTTTACCCCCACTCTGCTTTTCTTTTCTTGCAGGGACTCCTGTTAGATCACTGATATTAGGTCGTTGAATTTTTTTATATACTATAACTTTTAAAGTTTTTAAACTCTCTTTTTTATGTCATTTCTGAGGTGTTTTTTTTTTAACTAATTAATTAATACCCCCTTCATTGCTTGTACTTTTCTGTCTCTTTATGTCTGGTCATTTTAATTGGATTTTGAACATGGCAAGTTTTGCCCTTTGAGGAGCTGTATTCTGTTATCATCATCCTCATCATCTTCATCATCCTCGTCATCTTCATCATCCTCATCATCCTCGTCATCTTCATCATCCTCGTCATCTTCATCATCCTCGTCATCACCATTACCATTATTGTTTGCATTATGCTGAGCTCTGTTCTGGGACTACTTAACTTACCTGAAGACAGCGTGTTCTGTTCTGTTCTCACTTTTTCAGATCTGTCAGGTGGTGTGGGAACAGCACTCATTTAAGAATTAATTATTCTTCCTGTGTGCTTTACTCCATGCATTATGAATCACAAAACTTTCTGTGTAGCTAGTGAGTCTCAGACGTAATTACCTCAGGCATTTTAGGCACCTCCTTCTGCAACCTCAAGTACTTTTTCATACTATGATGGTTAAGATGGATTGTCTGGTGGACTGGCTTAGAAACTCCGCAGGGGAGTAATAAGGCCTACTTGTGGGTGTGTCTGGGTGGGTCATGACTTGGCTACCACTGTATATATGGATCCTGGACCCTTCCTCTCTGGAGCACACCCTCCTCCGCTTCTCAGTCAACAGAAACTAAATAATTTAGGTCAAGCACACTTTTCTGCCATGGTACTCTGCCTTGGAGTCAGGTGACACATGGGCCGCAAACCCTGAGGCTTAGTTCCTCTACTTGTTACTGAGACAAAATATCTGACACCCAAAGTTAAAGGGGGAAAGGCTCACCATAGCTCAGGATTGGCAGATGGCAGCGGTCTTCTTTCTGTCCTTTATATTCCTTCCAGGTGACATGTGCTTAGGGGACTAGCACTGGCACCCAGCTGGGGCCCTCCCATTACCCATGCCCACAGTCATGCCAAATCAATCAGTGGGCCAATTTTGTAATCACGCACACTGAAGCCCAGCATCACACTTCAGATCCAGCCATCTCTGAAGAGCCCCACCGAAGACCATGTAGAGCTTCAGTGGGGGGCTTCTAGACAGAGATGGTAACACCCTGGAATCATGAGCCGAGTTGAACATTTCTTCCTCTGAGTTATGCTATACTGCATCCCAGACATGGGGAAGCTGACTGCCGCACACATAGATCCTTCATGGTTTCAATTGGGCTTGTCCCCCAGAGGTCCACGTGTTTGGAGCTTGTATTTCCCAATATGGAGGTTTGGAGACTGATGGAACCTTTTAAAGGGTGGGGTTTAGTGGGAGGTTCTTGAATCACTGGAGGCCCAGCCCTCAAACAAGTCTAAGGTAGGTCTTGTGAGACTTCTTGGTGGTTCTTGTAAGATGCTTGTTATAGGAGGCATGATATACAAGTATGTGTTTAGATTCTAAAAATGCTATAGAAGATGCATTGTCAGGAAAGCACCTCAGGATACACCAGTTGTGTCAGACACACATATCCTGTCACCTCATGCAGCTCTGGAAATCCTCTTCTGTGAGGGTCTTTGGTCACTCTCTGACAGCTCCCCAATGTCCTGCATTAATTCAAAGCATTTCCCTGACACACTCATTTTGACTTTGGGGAAATTGCATGGTGTCAGACCCAGTGAATAAAGAGGATGAGGACACTCATTAGTGATCGTACGTCACGGCCTTTCTGCTGACAGCCGCATTCATGATGCTTTTAGATCACACTGCACAATGATGCTCATGAAAGACTAGAACTGCCTTAGAGAGTGGTGTAGGCCAGCTCAACCAGCTCAGGTGGCTTCCCTCTTACCATGTCCATGCCCGCCATGACGTGAGTCTACTCACTATTGGATACGCTCAGAGGCCAAATCAATGAGTCATGTGATGTTGGACCTTAAAACTCAAGATTGAATAAAATAAACCTCTTTTCTTCAGACGGAGCTTGATTCAGCTATTTCCTCATAGTTATCAAAGGCTGAGTTGAACAGACACATTGGTCAGTAGTTATGTAATGGGAGGAGGAACAGTGCAGATGCCAGAGTCCTCTGTAGGGGTGCTTCCTCCCAGGTCACCACATCAGCCTCCCCCGTCTCTTCTGTATGCAGAGTCTGTTGTGATTTGTCTGGATGTTTCCCTCCCTCACTGCAGTATGGTGTGTCTTGTTTCTCCTCAGTTCTTTTTTTTTTTGGTATAATGTCAAATATATTCATATTTATAGATTTTTGTCTCTTTTAAAAAATTGCTTCCCATAAGAAGGGAAGTGTGTTCTATTATTTCATTTTTGCCAGAAAGAAGCATGCTTAACTTTGTGGATCTGAATTTCCATCTAGTAAAATTCTCATTGTTCTCGAAGAGCTTCTTGATCATGGACATGGTCATAATGAGTTCTCAGAGGTCTTTCCATGGAAATGATTTTTTTTATTTTCCCTTCTCCCTCCTTTCCTAAAATTGTATTTTCTTTGGTTTTACAAATATAGATCAAAAGTTTTAATTTTTTTCTTTATCATTTCAAAGATGGCTTTCCATTGTGATGTGACACCAAAGTCTGAATTGTGCATGTCCTCTCGAGATTGATACATTAAGGTCCTAATCCCCAGAATAGCAAAACGCCATTGTGGTTGAAATAGGCCCTGTCCCAGGAAGTTAAAGCAAAATGAGGTCTGATGCATGGGCTCAAATCTAATATTTGATGTCCTTATATGAGGACAGAAGAAGAGGATAAAGAGGTAGAAAGAAGAACACATGAATAATCCTGGAAGATGAATCTGAGGTTTAATTTTATGTGTCACCTTGAGTGTGTTAGAGTATGTTTAATCTATATAACATATAGATTAAAGTTCTTTTCATCCATCATTTCAAATACATCAGCATGATGTTATCAGCGAAGCTGAGTGTCCACTGGGTGACGATGCAATTTCCAAATGTTTCCCTAAGGCACTTCCAGGTGGGATTAACATGAATGAGTAGATTAAGTGATTTATTCTCCCCACTGAGGCTGAGCATCAGCCAATCTATTGAGGATCTGAGTAGAACAAAAGGCCAGAGGTGCCTTTTTATATTTTCTCCTGCTATTGAATTTGGATTTATATCACTAACTCTCCTTTGTCCCTCTGCCTTCGGACAGGGGCTGTTGTAAAACTTCGAGTCTCCAGTGTGCATATGGCAGATTATGGGCATCTCAGCCTCCCTAATTATGTGAGTCTCTATACATCTAAACAGATAGATCACTATGTATATGTTTATATTATATCTATATAAGGAATCCACACCATATAATACATTCGTTTTATATATAATGCATTATATATATGTATATGTATATATTATCCTATTGGTCTGTTTGTCTAGAGAATTCTAATAATTGGTTCAAAACCAAGGCAAAAGATCCCTGGGGTTGGTAGTAGGGAGAAATCAGAAAAATTTCTAATCTCCAAAACTAGGAGGAAATCAATTTCTGTTGTTTAGGAAAACCAGACTGTGGAAGTTGGTTATGGCCCCCTCAGTAGATGAAGACCTTTGGCGTCTGCATGTAGTCTGAAATTATTCCCATCTCTATTACCTAACACACACTGTGTCCACTCCCCACCCAGCTGATTTAAGAATTGCCTATTGTTCTCTAAGTATATTGTTGCTTGAGTCCATCCATTTTCTTTAGGTTTATACTAACTCATACAATTTATAAATTTCACTTCCTTGGGGGGATTGGACCTCATTACTGAAATACTTCTGTCACTGCTTTTTTCCTCCGACTCCAGTGACACACTAAATCACTTAATATTATACATAGATCGCTGAGTCTCTTTTCATTTTTCTTTGTGCTTTAATTTGTTCTATTGTTGTTAGTGTGTCTTTAATTTTAGTGGTTTTCTGTGGTGTATCATTACTCATATCCAGTGAATTTTTAAATACTATTTTTGAATCTCACATTTCTTTTCTCATAATTTTAGGCTTTCCTTATAACGTGCAGAGGCATAATAATTTGCTTAAATTCCTTTGTAATTTGAACATTTCATTCCTGGGCTTTTTCCAGTGTCTGATTCGTGTTTTCTTCCAGTCTAGTGGTCATATTGTCTTGTTACAGTGCGTGCTCAATGATTTTTTTTGTCATACTCTGTACATCTTGACACTGTGGTTTTCACCTCTGAAAATGTGAAGTAGATGATTTGCACATAGAGGTAAATGTTTCACTGTCTTTTTCTCAGAAGCGGTAAACCTGGTCTTAGCAGGTAATAGAATCTTGCTTTTGAGTGAGCTACAACTCCGTGGCAATCCCGGACGAGCCCTGGTGGGGATTGGCGACGCCAAGGAGCGCTGCTTGTGCCCTCGGGGACACAACGCAGGACATCCCAGGCACCCCAGGCCAGCGCCCTTCCGGCTCCTTCGCAGTGACATTCCTTCGACCATTCCTGGCTCAAGGGGGATGGACGGGTGCAGCCGGCAGCTGCTCCTGCGCGCTGTTCCGGCTTGCTTTCATTGAGCGTGGCCCCAGGCTGCAGGCACGCCCAGCGCACGCCCTTTGTGCCATTAATCCGTTTATAGAGCGTTCGTCTGACATTTTTCTGTAGAAAGACTTGCTAGGCCCTCTGGAGCAATTTGAGTGCAGCAGGCGTGGCGCTACTGAGAAGGTCTATGCAGAGGGGAAGTTGCTGCGAACAAAGCCTGGGAGCCTGCCCCAGGACCTGCTCTGCAGAGGGTTTGTGGCTTCATTACTGTAGGCTTGTGACTCATATTCTATATGAATGTAAAGCATATTATAAGTTTAATTTTAACCTAGTGATAAATATGTTCTTTAAATTCTATTTTGTTTGAGTACATCGTCAGAATTTCCATGTAGGCCTTTCTCAATATATGCAGCTTCCCCTATTATTAATACCTTGCATTATGTGGTATATATTTGTTACCGTTAATGAACTAAGATGGATGTAATAACCTGAATTACGTAATTTACATTTAAGTGATGTCTGAAATCCCAACACTCGGTAAGACAGATGCAGGAAAATCACAACTTTCAAGCCCAGCCTGCTCAACTCAGTGACTTAGCTGAGAAACAAACAAACAAAAAACAATGGACTTGAACCCTAACACACACACACACACACACACACACACACAGAGTTCATTGTTTGTGTTGGCTAGTCCTGTGGGTTTTAATCAATCTGTAATGCCACTTATTTACAACTATCACATTACAAATAATAGTTTCATCACTCTAGAAATTACTTTTATGTAGTTCTCCTTTTCCACAAATGTGATATAATTGAAGTCATTCGAAATGTGGCCTTTCTAGTCTGGCTCTTCTCACTTAACAACAGGAATTTTAAGGTTCCTGTGTTTTTGGTTGTTTTATCTGTTCACTTGTTGAAGGATATTTTGGGTGCTTTCCATTTTGGGCAATTACAAATAAAACTGCTAACCACTGTGTGCAGCCTTTCCTCAACTGAATAAATACTAGAAACATGCGTGTTCGATCAAGTGTAAGAATATGTTCAGCTTTGTAGGAAGTCTCCACGCGGTCGACCAAAGTCGAGATGCCATTTTACTCTCATGCTACAAGTAGAGCATTCCTGTTGTTCCGTAGGCCAGTCAGCAGTTGGCCATGTCAGTGCTGGACTTTCGTGATTCTAGTGGGAACACTGGTTGGTCACTGTTACTTGTAGTACAGGTTCCCTACTGACGTAAGATGTTTAGTGTTTTTTAAAAATCTGCTATGTATGTATGTATGTATGTATGTATGTGGTACAGGGTCTCACTGTGCAGCTCAGACTCCCCAGTGCTGGGATTATAGACATGCACTGCCACGCCCATGCCAGTGGCCAGCAAGGCGTGGGGGGCCAGCAAGGTGTGTGGTACCAGGGATCGAAGCCAGGTCCTCGTGCTTGCCAGGCAGGCACTTAGGCCACCAAGCTATCTCCCTGGCCCTGTTTATTTTTTGGTCTGTTTTGGACATGTATTTCCTCATTGCTAAGACTTTTTGCATATCATGAAATTGAGTATTTTGTTTTGTCTTGGGTGTTCTTTTGTATTTTAAATGTTTGCTGTATATTTGATGTACAAACCACTTAATAGGTGTATATCATACAAATAGTTTCTCCCAGTCTGGCTTGTTCTTTGTCTTTCACGAAACACAGGTTTTGTGAAAGCCCATTGTACTGATTTTTTCTTGCATTCTCTCAAATCTTTTGTGTTATATCTGACAATACATCAAATACATTGGCAAACTCATCAAATTGTCTTCTGTTTTTTCCCACAATTTTTATGATTCTTCCTTTTACATTTAGGATTATGATCCATTTGAATTTATTTTTGTGAAAAATACAAAGGTTCTGCCTAGATCCATAATTTTCCACATACATGTCCAATTTTTCTGGTTCTGTTTATTGAAAACACTACCCTTCTCCATTAAATTGCCATTTCCATATTTATCAAAGTTCAGCTGAGTTTATTTGAGTGGGTGGGATGTTTCTTCTTGCCTTTTAAAAATAACTATCTTGATTTGAATATAAAATGTCCCTCTAAATCCTCGATCAAAGTCAAGGCCACTGAATCAGGAGTGCTCTAATTTTGTAAGCAGATTAATTGATTGAAGGATCTGTGATGTGGAACATTGAGAGAGGTGAAGACAGAGGAGGTGAGACCCGCTTAAAGAAGGCAAGCCCTTGGGCAGCACAAGTCGCCCGAGCCTCTTTGTCTCCAGCGCTCTCTTTCTCCCTCCGCTCTACCAGCCTTCCTCCTCCACCATGCCTGCCTGCCACAAGGCTTCTGCTTCTCCACAGCTCAAGATCAATGGAACCAGCTGATCATGGACTGAACTCTGAGTGTGAGTGAGTCAAAATAATCTTTTCCTCCTTTAAATTGTTTTTCTCAGGTGTTTTGTCACAGCAACAGAAAACTAACACAACAAGACTTGTCAGGTTTTGTAAATGAAGTGAAATAAGAGAGACAAATCATGTACACACAGAGCTTTCTCCGGAGATGGTGGAGGAGAGTTGGCTGTCCTCCCTTGCCTCATAAATCACTCCACAGACGCAGGGATAATCGCAGGCAGATGCAGATTTTTCTTTGATGACAGTAGAGGTTTATTTTATAAAGAAATTCTAAATCACTATGTGGAAGAAAGGATTGCCAAATGCAGCGCTGGCTAAGTGAGGCTACCAGGAGACACTTGGATTTTCTGTGTGGGGCTTGAAACGCTAAACAGCTGGAATTCCCCAGAACTGACATAACTCCTAGGAGCAAAGCCGTTTGAACATCAGAAATGGGTAATTGGGCTATGACAGATCTTCCTGAAAGGTGTTTATACCATAAGGGAGCATGTGTGCACATGCACGTGCACACACACACACACACACACACACACATCATCATCATCCTGTGCAGTAAAGAACTTCAGTATAAACCCGAAAAAAGTCCTCCCCTCTTGGAAGACTGGATTCCAAGGCATAACTTTATATAATTAACTTATAGTGGATAAAACTTCTTTTTTCTCAACAATAACTAATGCATTTTTAAAATTAGGAAAACTAGAAAATGTCAGTAAAAGAACAGGAAAAAAAGAAAATTCTAGTTACCAAAGAATACTGATTCAAACTATTGGTGTATGAAAATTATAATACAAAGCAGGAATACATTTAAGATAAAGCACTTTGTTATATTAAAGGGTCTCAAAGCAGAGATGCAAGGACAAGTCAGAGAGATTGCAATGTCCTGATGATCAAAATGTACAGTTAATACTCAAAAAATAGATTGGAACACCAGATGCATCATTATGAATCCTCTCAAGATGCTCTGGATCCGCTGCACACGCTTATTCCATTCTTCTTGGAACTTTCTGAAGCAGTTTCTGGAATCCTTATTTGTGGATGTCTTCAGGAAGTGTGCCAGCAATACCATGAATTCTCCCGAGCGCCACCCAACAAAGGCAGGTTCAGTGTCCCCAGACGCCTTATCCAACAGATCTGGCACCGTGCAATGTCTGAATGCTCCCTGAAGTTAAAACGACCATGACAAGGAAATGGATCAATTCAGGGCCTGGAGATGCCAAAGTAAATACGGGAGAGAAGGCTTCCAGAGCTGTTTCAGGAAGTGGCGATGTCTCAGCCACTCCTCTCTCCTTGCTCGGACAAATACCTGACACCTAAGATGAAGGAAAGAAAGGCTTATTTAGCTCACAGTTATTGGAGGTTTTAGTCAGCTGGCTCCAGGGCAGAGCAGCACCTGGCAGAGGGCAACCTTTCATGGTGGTGGTGCAGAGCAGAGAGCAAAAATGGAGGAGTAGCAGCAACAATGGCAACAGAGAGGAAGTCTGTCTCTCTGTCTCTCTTATGCTACATTCAGGCTCTCCACCCCAGGCTGGGTGTAGCACTCACACCCACACTCCCAGCAGTACTAAGACTCATAATCCCAGTGGGTCATGAGTTAGTCTCAGACTCTAGGAGTCTCCACCCTATGACTGCATGAGGGCAGACAACTAGACACAAACCATAACAGGGAAGAATATTGGGATACGTGAGTTCAAAGTGAGGAGGAGTATTTCGAAGGGGATTTGCAGCAATGTCTTTTATCGTAAACATTTTGCAAAGAAGTTTCCTAACATTTACCATTTTTTTAAAGTTTCATCTCACAGGGTCAAGGAGATGGAAGTACTACCACAAAAGGCCTAAGTACTTCCCAAGCCCTCCGTGGACTCAGCATGAGGGTCACCTCAGCGTGACTTGGAAGGATCTACCTCCTCCTCTGCTTGCTGACGTTGGTGCTGTCCTCTCCTTTCGGCTCAGATGAAAGTTAGTTTGGGTAGATGGGAACCTGTGTGTCAGAATCACCCAAGCACTGAGAATGGCTGCTTCCCACAAAGAAGGTGGTGAAAATTGTTGTTCTAGGTCCACACAATAAACCATTATTTGTGTTGTTCTAGAGACTGAGTCATGTGCTCAAAGTAACACAGTAAATTTGAAATAGAGTACCACATTCAGATGTGGACTTATAGAATCAAAGCATGTTGACTTGCCAAGAAAAAAAAAATTGTGTGTTGTTTTTCCAAAATTGACTAAAACACTTGTAGCTTGGTACTCAGAGGCCACACAAATAATGGTTCATCAGATTTGTTAAATGTTGTGTGAAGCCTCTATAAAGATGAGATATTCTTCAGAGAAATTTCCATGCGAAAGATCACCTCAGAGTACCAAGCTAATTTAATTGTACAGAGCAAATGTATGAAATGAGGGCATCTGCATCACATGTTGCTAGAGGTTTTCACTGAGATGATGTTTGGAAAACACATAACACAGAGCCTCACACTCAGGGGGCAGCTTATGACCCTTCAAGTTTTGATGCTCAACCCATGGGCCACTGTCCCTGTGTGGATGACACTGGGTGCTGTGGGATGCTAAGACCCCATACACTCAAGGAGAAAGGCTAAAATTATTAGTATTGCTAATTTCTATGTTATTGGCAGCCTCAACAGAACGTATAGTTGGCTCCTTCTGTTTCATTTCTGTCTTGTGACACTTCATAGGCAGCATGGGGAAAAAAAGCACAAGCTGGACAGAAGTTGGTCAAAATTTCTACTGTTTCTTATCTCATCTGGGGGGACAAATCAGTTACGAATTGGAGTGCTGGGTTCCTCCACCTGTTCAATGAAAGGCTTTGGCCAGATAATCTCTGACATTCTTTCTAGAATTCTTTGGTTAACAGCTTGGGGCCTGTTCAACCCTTTTATCTCACAGACAGGGAACCTCATTCTCAAAATGACAATGAAATGTGCTGAACAGGAATTCCCAGAGGGCGGGGGAGACAGACAAGGCTTTCCAACAAGGCTGTGGCGTTTGTTCTTTGACAAGACCAGGAAGCTGTCAGATTAACCTAAAGATACTTCCCTTCATGGATACAGAATTAATTCAATCCACTTAGTAATCACTGCAACTACTTAGCAGAGAAATCTTATCTACAGTGGGCTTAGGGATCAAGTCGGGTACATAAGAAATATGAGAAGGTCCAGGGCAGAAACATGTTTGAACATTTACCTGTTTTTTTCAATTTTAAGAGATGGAGCAGTTGTAGAAGACCTTCCCGGGGAAGCTAGAGCTCTGTGTGTGGGAACAGCGCTCTGCGGGTGTCTACCCCATGACTGCAGCAGAGTGGAGCACACACAGAAGCCTGGAAAAAGCAAGCCATCCCATCTACTCCTACTTTCTTAACAGGTTTTCTAAATCTTCCATAAGTTTATGTTAGCTGGGAATGAATGTCTGAATTTAGGCTTCAAGAATGTTCCTCCCCCACCCCAATCTGTATAATTACTGTTTTTTTCCTGAAGTCTTTCAAAATACTGTAATTAACAGATTGGCAGATAACCCATATAACTGCAGTTAAGGCAAATATAGTATGCAGCTGTCTTTGCATTAAGTGATTAAATCAAATAGCATAGTTTTGAAGTACATTTATAAAGCATAAATTTACCTCCTGGCAAAACTGTCTTAAGTAACACACCCTACGCCATCTGCTCACTCAGTATTAATACCGTCTTTCCCAGGACCATCGCTATGGAAAGCAGTGCTGGCAGATGTTCGAGCCAAGAGATGCTGAGGGATCCTTTCCAGTACTCAGCAACTTTTGGGTCCTTGTACAGATGCTGATAGTAAATGTGAGCTCAAGCGTACACCGGGCCAGCGTGTGCACACACAGGAGCTTTGTGTTTGTGTGTGTCCCTCCTCAAGAGGGGCTCTGCCTCCCACGAACAAGACAACACTCAGGTGTGATTTCTGCACTTATTAAAGGATTTACTCTTCCATGAAATTGCCCTTTTGCCGATAATTGATTCAAAGCCTCCGTGTGTCGGTGGAGGTTCAAGGAGCTAGAGAGGTAGTAATAAATAGCGATGGTCCTTGCCCTCGTGGAGGTTACTGTCTGCCACGGAGGTCTCCTGAACAGACTGTAATTGGAGATGATTATTCTAGATGGAATACAGTCATGCAGAAGTTCATCTTCATTGAGGGTTTATAAAACTAAAAACTATAAATAATTTTTCAGTTTAAAAATACATGCAGCACACAGGTGTGGTGGTGCATGCCTGTGGTCCCAGCACCTGGGAGGGTGAGGCAGACAGACGGCCGTGAGTCCGAGGTTAGCCTGGGCGGCATCGTGAGTTCAAGGTTGGCCTGAACTACACCGTGAAACCCTGCCTCAAAAAAGTAGTAAGCGACAATGATTCCATTATAAAACATGTTCGGAACCTGTCATGCACAGTGGTGGCTCAAAGCACAACGCAAGAAAGGACACGTGGCTTCGTGAGGAACAGTGCAGCTCGCAAGAGAAGGCACGGCTAGCATTCACGAGTCTGGCTCCTTCACTGGATTTCAGAGATTCCGCACAGGTACTGAGAAGTGGGAAGCCTGGAAGGCCTTCCTGAGGGAGGGCGTGAGCCCTGGCGCGCCGCCTGGGAACTCCTGAAACATACTTATACCCAGGGCCTGCCCAGAATTAAATGTGGAGACAAGGCTGGGAGAAGCGCTCCTTCCCGCTCCTGCTCCCGCTCCCGCTCCCGCTCTCTCTCTCCGGCTCCTGCCCCCGCTCCGCACCTGTCTCCAATGAACTATGTTAAGTACATACAAGAAAAGATACAAATTGAATCGTTGTTCTCCCCCCCCCCCTTGTATTTTAGGGAAGAGTCTACAGGGTGACCAGTGTCTCACTACTAGATCAGACTCGTAGTGATCCATCTATTTTCAGCCTCCCAAGAGCTGGGATTACCGGTGCGCGCCACCAGTCCAGTCGCAATTGCCTTCTCAGCACCTCGGGCCGTGGGACCTGTACGGCAGTCCCGGGAACCCTGGCCCCTGAACCTGCTTGCAGGTGCAGATTCTGCTCATAACCTCCATTTGTTCCTAAAATTCATTTTTCCCCCTAAAATTCATTCTTAAGAAAAAAAGAAATTTGGCTGTATAAAAGAACTGCTGAAGGACACTTTAAGCTACAAAATCCAGGAGTTACTCCGTGCAAACTCCGTCTGACTCCAGGACTGCAACCCAAGAGTAGAGATGCAGACACCCGCCTTGTGACTGAGAACAGAACCACTGATAGAAATAACTTCTAGACCTCTTTACTTTTTATTTTTTAAATTTATTTTAAAGAGAGTATAAAAATGATAGATCAGACATTAGAGATGATATACATTTAAAGGAACAAGATAAAAGGTGTTCAACCGCGGCTGTTACATCGCACATTGCTGTGCTCAATGAATCGCTCAGATTACAGATATTAGCATACAGAGCTGGTCAAAGAAAACATTTTAAACATTAACGACTAGTTTTGAAAACCCAAAAGAAGTTTGCAGTCCAAGCATCTCTGCTGTCCTGCATATATATTTACATGTTTTCTATCTTCCTTTTTTTCTTGTTTTTCTCCTTTCCCTCATCTCAATCATTTATTCCTTACATTCAGTTTCTTTCTGCTTTACTATACCTATAGAGCTTTTCAGATTTTGTTTATTCTTTCAGGTTTGGCGAAACGAAGTGTTAAAGTTTAATTGCTTGATCAGTCTGGCACACCTATATCTGGTAATCTGAGCAACAAATTTGATATAATGTAACAACCATTATTAGTTTTCTATTCTTTTTTTTTTTTTTTTTTTTTTTTT
>NDGM011205644.1:0-17493 GCA_002564305.1 Octomys mimax | reverse complement strand
CCAGGCCTGAGCTGTGCCTGGAGGGGGCAAGGTGGAGTAGGGGGAAGAGGAATTCCTACTTGGTGGGTGGGGTGGGGGAGGTCCTGCGGAGTAGTGTGGGGCATCCCAAGGGGATGGGAGAGCGTCTGGCCCATGCTGTGCCTGGGCTGGGAGTGATCCCTCAGGCGCAGGGTCGCAGGAAACTCTCCCACACACTCACCAGACCTGGGCTGGGACTGGGTCTATATACTTTATTTTTATACTTTTCTGCTGTATGGTTAAGATCAAGATAAAGCAAGACCTATGCAACAAGAGTGTTAGCTTTTGGGTTGTATAAGGTCAGTGAAATCCCCTCAGGATTTATCTTGAGATACTGTACCTCAGATTGAAGATCCTTTGTCAGTGTCAGCCATGTGGATGAGTTACTAATTTGTTTTGAAACTGTCTCATTGTTACTTGTTTCTCCGTAAAATTAATAAAAAAATAAAAATAGAGCTCTAAAATAAATGAATTAAATCTTGACCCAATTGACATTTGTAGAAACACCCTGTTCAACAGCTGTATAATGTATATAATATACTCACTAACATAGAGCATAAAGTAAGTCTTGACAGTGAGGAGGATTGAAACCATACATAAGGACAAAAATTATAAATACTTTTTTAGGCCTCAGTAGTATTAACTAGAAATTAATAACAAGGATGTCTTGGAAATTCTTGTTTTTTGCAATGATGCAATACGTTTATAAATAATCTATAGGTTAAAGGAAATTTTATGATGGTAATTAGAAAACATTTTGAACTGAATAATAATGGAGCAGCATATGAAGATTTGTTGAACTCAATGCAATACTTACAGGGACTTTAGTTAGAAAAAAAGATGTAAAATCACTGATTAGAGTTTCTTCCATAGATAATTAAGAAAGGTCAAATTAAAACAAAGGTAAAAACAAACACAACAACAGAGAAGGACAGATCAGTGAGACAGAAAAATTGTCCATATCACTACAGTTGATTTACTGTTTGGTTTTTGTTGGAATTGTGTAAAGTGATAGGGTGACAGGGCAGTTAGATTCTTAATTCTATATTTTATGAGATAAAAGAAGATAAGCATAAAGTAGGAAAGAGGTAAAATTTTATCTTCTGATAAAATGAATTTAAAAGGAACCTGAAAATCACTTCGTTTGGTATCACAATTTAGTAGAAATATTACTAAATGTAATATTGTAGCACTAATTTAAAACAACTATCAATGAAGAAAATATGATTAATCTCAACCACAGTACCAATAAAATGGCACAAAGAAGTTGAAACAAACCTCAAGAGTTTTGAAATAACTCTATAAAGAAAGGCTAAGAGACACAACAAGAGCTTGAATGAACGAAAACAAACAAACCAGTTCTGAACAGAAAGACAATCTCATGCAAATGCCACTTCTCCATAAATCTTTAAACTTTACACAATTCCAACAAAAATCAAACAAGACAATTTAAAGGATTACAAAACTGACTTCTAATTTTTTCACAGGAATTATGAAAATATTGGGTAATTGGGTCTTGTCAGATATGAAAATATATTATAAAATTATACTGAATAAATAGTGGAAGTACCAGACAGATCAATGGAACAAGGAAGTCCAACATGCATTTAAACTCCCAAGACATTGAGGACTGTGCTTTTGTTTCTATACTTGAACTCGAACTTGATATGTAATTACATAAATTTAATCAATCTGATGAGAACAAAGTGATTTTTTTTAGTTTTGTGATACTTTAAACTTTTGCTTATTAATAATGGGATAGAGCATCCCCTTATGTAGTAATACTTAGGCATGGAGTATTCCTTTTCAGGTATAGTATAGACAAATTCATCAGATATTGCTGGGATCATAAAAATATGTTTTATTTTTTATGTTATTTTAATAATTGTACCTTTCAAACTATAGCCTTTAATATACTTGAAATTTGTTTTACATAGCATAAGGTAGAAAGCTATTTCTTAAAGAAATGTGATAGGCTGATCAATTTTCATGACATTAAAGTGTCTACCTTTGCCTTCATTTGTTGTTCTACTCTTGTGTGGATTTGGTGTGCTGATTTATCTATCAAATAGTAGAAAATGCCCGAGTATTTATTGCAATTCTTATGTTCCATTTTTTCTGTTAATTTATTATCATAATTTTTATTACTTAAATAATAAGACTTAGAGAATGTCCCTCTTGTACTTTTTGTTTTCAAATTTGTGGTACTTATTCATTATTTGCAAACACTTTTCACGTAAATTTTAGAGTAAGACTTGAGTTCTTGCTTCTGTCTCTTGAAAAGCATGCTTCCATGTGTGTGTGTGTTGAATTTAACCATGTGATTAGCAACAATTGATATGGTTATGTGTTTTTTCTCTTTTGATTCATCATTATGCTGATTCATGTGATAGATTTACCTTACACATCAAATCTTTTTTGCTCTTATGAAGTAAACTTAGATGTTTATTATATACTTTAGCACATATTGCTGAATTTTATTGACTAATCTTTCATGTAGGATTTTTGCATTTGTATTTACATGTTGACTTCATCTATATATTTCTTTTCAATATTCACATTATTCATGTCTCATTATTTCTTTTCAATATTCACATTATTTCTCAATATTCACATTATTTATGTCAGTGTATATGTACAGTATACACTGCTTTTTATTTTCTGAAACTACTTGTATAAAAGAGGGGTTGTCAAATTTGGCAGAGATCACCAGGAAACCATTTGGTTCTCTTGAGTAAATATTTGTAGTTGTCAGTTACATTTCTTTAACTGTCATTAATATTTGTATTTTTTTCTGTTCTAATTTGGGATTTTTGGATATTTTAAGAGAGTTACTAATTTATCTCCACGTTCAAATTTGTTGCTGTTGCTTGCTTATAATGTATTTTTCATGCTAGTTATCACCCTATTTATAGTGTATACTTTAAAATATCTTTTGATTGTATATGCTATTTGTCTAAATTACTAGCATCTTTCAAAGAGCAATATTTAGTGTAATTCATCACTATTTCAGTTCTAGTTTATTTCATGAATTTCTAACCTTATTTTTATTATTAATTTCTTGTTTCTTTAAATTTATGTTACTGTTCCTTTTTTCTAGCTTCTTGTGTTGAATGTTTGTTTGATTTGCTTCTTGTAGTCCATAATTTTTCTTTCTTAGTGTTACTTTAATTATGCCACATAAATTTTGATATATAGATCTTTTATTCCCCTTTGGCTCTGAAAGTTTTTTGTTTTGTTTTGTTTTTTGAGACAGGGTCCTGCTATGCAGTTCAAGCTGGGTTTGAGCTCAATTTGCAGCGCAAGCTGGTCTCAAACTTGAAATGATCCTCCTACCTCAGCCTCCTGAGTCCTGGGATTACACGTGTGTCCCACCAATCCCAGCCTCTAAGCATTGTACAGTGACTTATAATTTCTTTTTAAAACTTTGGATTTTGACAGCATTTTTTTTGTGTGTGTGTACCTCTAGCACTGATTTTTTCAGAGCATAATAACTTTATTGTGCCTGCTATGACCTTCTTAGAGGCTTTTTGCTCTCCCCTTTGAACTTTCATTTTATTAGGAAGAACTTAAGTTATGATTCTTTTCTTCAGTCAGGAATTAAGCACTAGTCCATAATCAAATTGTGCACTCCACATTGGCTCATAAAAAGCGTCAACCACTCTTACTAATTTTCTCTTTATGTATTTGTTTATATAGCTGTACATCTACAAAGTCCTTTCCTCTATTGTGCTCTTCATTTGCATTCTCTGCTCTTGTTTTTTAGATTGACACTTTTTGTTTTTTTATTTACTAAAAAATGTGCATATATTTACAGTGTAGAGTGTGCTACTTTGATACAGTATATACAGTATTGTGAAATGATTATCAAAATTTGATTTATATAAGTGCATTCTTATATCTTTCCAATATTGAGTTGCAGAAAAATACATGTAGTTAAAATTTTAATTTCATATAAACCATTAATATGTAGTATAAGTATAAATATTTCTAGGTAATATTTTGGCATACTAAAAATCATTGTTTATCAAATATGTGAATTTAAGTAATCATTCTCTTTTTTTTTGGTTCACTTGATTGTTTTGCTAAATCTGGCAACTCTTCCAATTTTTTCTTTCATCAGTTTTAAAGTACAAAACACTTATCTAGTGATGACTTCAATCACTGAAGAAGCTGTCCAGATTTCATAACGTTTTTCTTTTTGAGTCCTGGATATCGAACTCAGGACCTTGGGCTTTCCAGGCAGATGCTTATGCCGCTGAACTATCTTCTTGGCTCCAGATTTCATAATTTAATGAAAAAGAAAATAAGTCAGTAAATCCAATGCAAGACCATTTATTATGGATGTGTAATATAATTCTAACAATACTAGTCTTCTGGATTTTCATTCTGCAATATAAGTGAAGCAGCAATTAGTAGGTGATGAAGAACTTGGAAGGAAATATGCATTCAGAAGAACAGTACTATAATTCCTATTTTTAATATCAACTATTTTTAATAGTCAAATAACCTTATATAAATTGTATAATCTTCTTGGGTGTCTTAGTTACTCTTCTCTCATTGCTGGGACAAATACCCGACACTCAAAATGAGGAAAGTTTTATTTAGGTCACAGTTACTGGAGGTTTCAAGATACTGGAGGACAGGCTGGGGCGGTGCTGTGTCCAGGATGACTCCACACTTCTGAGAAAGCACAGACTAGCCAGTTTAATGGGTTGCATCTCTCTGGCCCCGCCCCTCGAGCCCCGCCCTGGTCCTCTGGCCCCGCCCCTCAAGCCACTCCTTGCTCCTCCCGCCGCATCTGCCTCCTAACTTACATGAGGCTTTGGGGGGAAGGGGGACAACTCAACACAAATCATAACACTGGGTATGAGCTTTTTGTCTAAATTTCTTTCAAATAAGATGTTTGTATGATGCTTGCCAGCTCTGCATTTAAGTTTGAAGTTAGTGGTGAAATTTTAAAAGAAAATAGTAGACAAATATAATTAATAGCAATATTATAGTCCTAGACGCCTAAACTGCTGAGGCCAATTATAGTGCTATTTACTAATATCTTCAAAGCCTTGTTCTACCAGGTGTGGTTGTCACCTGAAAGCTTGTTAGATATGCAGGATCACAGCTCTGTCACCTCACAGTTTGCATTTTTAGCGAGAATCTCAGGTGATTTGTATGCAAGTTCAAGTTTGGGAAACACTGCTTCAGAGAATTAGCTCACTATTAAGTGAAACGATTGATGTTCAAAATGATTCAAAATTGACTCTAATTCATCAAGTGAAAATTCATCTAAGTGTAAGATTCTCTATTTAATAAGGCAATAAAATTTTTTTCTATGGTATATTGCATTATTTCTATATGTGTGATAAGAATTTCTAGTAACTTGTTATGTGTCGAAAGAAAATCTTTTGTTGTTGAGAACACTTAACATTTGTGGCTCTCTCTAATCCCTGTAAATTCTGCAAAAGCAACAATGACTTTGCGCACCTGATTTTTATGTCCATTAAGTACTAGCCAATGCACTTAAGGAGCTCCACCTTCCAATGACTGAAGAGTTTATCTCCAGAGAGTAAAGAAATCTTTTTTTGTTTTTCCTATTTGATTGCTAATAATATACATTTTAAATTAATTTTTACATGGAAGTTTTGTTGGCCCTTAACATGGCAGCTTTCATTATTCAGTTCCATGAATAATTGGGATAGAATATCTTCATACAAGATAAACTCTTGCCTTACTAGGTTATGCTTTCATTTTTCTCCTGTTTTCCTACGGATTCTTGTTCCTGAGAAGACCTCTTCCAGCTATATTTTGTAATGTCTTCTTTCTTTCTTTCTGTTTTTGTGGTATCAGGGATTGAACTCAGGACCTTGTACTTGCCAGGCAAGCACTTATTCCACTGAGGTATCCCCCGGGCCCCAATAATGTCTTTTATCATTCTCAGGCTTTGTCTTAAATGGGCTTTCCACAAGACCCATATTGAGATAAGGATTTCCATGCAGGAAGTTTGTTTAGAACTCCCTCTTGGGCTCATCATGTGTAAGGGTATGAAAGAACTAGGATTGGGCAGAGGTCAGTGAAACTGAAACAACTATATGCAGGTGTCAGCATCCTATGGTAGCTGGGGTGACTTAAGAGTTGTCCTATTCTATCCATCACTGATACGAAAAAGATCACTGCACATGGGCTGCCTACCCCTTGTCACTCAAGCAAAACACAATGACCTTGCATGAGGAGATCATTCTTTGCTGTGACCAGAAAGAGACTTTACAGTGTAGTGAGTGCCACTGCCATGGAAGAGGGTGTATAGATGACACATCATGGCATCCATACCAGATTTGTTTCTGTCTCCTGATCCTCTTTCTGAGTCTCATAAATTTTTTTCTAACAGTGAAAGATTTAGTGTCAGTGTCTGATATCATGATTTGAGGAAATGGTCTTGGAAAGAATTGAACCAGTCATCTGATCTGATCCACGCTCTTTCCATTAGCTTGCCAAATTATATATTTTTGAATAGCTTTCCCTAGATGGTAAGGGCCATAATCTGGTTCTTTCTTCATTTTTCAGAATTTCAAGTTGGCCTCACTTTTCTGCAAAAAGATCCACATAAACCCATGTGTTTATGGCCTTCCTTTTACTATGAAACAATAAAGCAGGAAGTCATGTGGGGCTTTGACTCATACCAAAAGGGATAAGGGCTGAACACAAGGAAGAAATTAAAGGAGGCTCACCAGCCCCTGTGTTTTGATTCACATGATTAAGTATGGAAACAACCAAGATAATTAACTGGGAAGAGGTCATTTGCTTCACACTCTCCCTTTGTCTATTAGAATGGACTTCAGGACAAATCCTTTGAAACTTTATAACTTAATCGCTGCCTTGCCAAAATCTCTGAAGTCTACACAGAATTATTAGGTTGAGTCATATGAGATTGCCAACATTTGATAATTTTTCACCTATTTAAAATGAATATGGCTCAACCTATAGTACAGGTGTTCTTATTCTGTTTTCTGGTTTCCTTAATTAGGCCATAGATGAAGCTTAAAGATATTTCTCAGTTTTCTAAAGTTGTACACAACTCTTTACTGCTATATGCTTAGGTAACTTCATTTCTTGGGCACAGAGGAATTCCAAAGGTCAACAAATTTTCTAAGGAATCTATACTTTTCAACTCATCTCAAAGTAAGGATACTGATGAAGTCAGAAGGATACAGATCTTACAGTGGGAAAACCTAAGTCCCTTCTCTCTAGCATTTGCCTAGAGGGAGCCACCAGCTCTTACAACCCTCAATCCTACTTCCATAGTTAAAATCTTTGTAGCAAGAGGATGCCACAGTTCAAAAATCTCAAGTAGGAATAAAAGCTCCGTGAACATGGTAGAGGCTCCAGCAAATCATCCACACTATGAATGCAAACCTGAGGTTCTCCTGGCTGAACCCACCTTCTCTTGGCCAAAGGTCCTCCACTGCCCTCTAGAATTGCTAAGTGCCATAGACGAATGAGAAAGGAAAAGCGTAGAAACACAGCAACACAATAACCCACAACATCTGGAAACCTCAGATAAGATTCCTCTCAAATTTGTGGTATAGTTTCAGGATCTGCTATGTGGTGACCACAAGGGTGACCTGGAAGTTGACATGCTTGGCTGGGAAGCACAATGAGTGTGTCTGGGCTCAGCAGGCAGACTGGACAGGAATTTCTTAAGATCAAGCAGTTCTTCATTAGAGACACATTCTTTCAGTCTTATTCTTCACCAGGGGCCAGCAGTTAGATTGAGTAGTTAATGTGTATTCTTTGAATGAAAAATCAACTCAGTATTTAGGACTGACTCTCCCCAGCTATTGTGTGGCAGTACCTAAATCAATCCTCTTAATCCTCTCTCTGTCTCTCTCTCTGTCTCTGTCTTTCTCTGTCTCTCTGTCTCTCTCTTGGTCTCTCTCTCTCTCTGTGTCTCTGTGTCTATCTCTCTGTCTCTGTCTCTCTTCTCTGTATGTCTTCTTTCTCTCTTTCTTTTCTCTATAAATCTGTTGTCCATTAGCTCTGCATTTTCTCTTTGTTGCAAAATACTTTGTGATGCATGCAAGGAGTTAATTTCTCTGGCAATCCTAACTTGGGACTATTTCTTAAACTTGAGAATCACTTGATTTTCTGGAAGATCTTATCTCTTTTTTTTACATCTAGCTATAGGTTTTATATCTTGTAGAGGACATGTTAACTTTATATTGCATTTGTAACGTATAAAAACAACTAATAAAATGCTATCGATAAAACTAACAATGTTTTGACTTCTGAGCATTTTGGATCTTTCTCTTGGGGCATGTTAAATGATAAAATTATCTATGAAGAGATCTATATGTAAAAATGTACAGTGGTACATTTGTGCCCATTAATTAGCTCTCAGTTATATGGCTAACAAAAATATTGAGTTCCAATTGCTTTGACTAGAAAGGGTACTGTGAGGCACAAGGTGATTGATACTAACAGGTTCTAGCTTGCATTTGAGTACCAACAAAGTACTGATACACAATTTTGCTATCCAAATGCATTGAGTTTTAATGAGTTTTAAAGAAGTCAAATACCAAGAGATGAATGTATTTTTACAGATTCTATTCATAAGGGAGAATTACATCATATACTAAGAATCTCAAATATTGACAGTTTCTGTGAAACCAGAAGCTAAAGTACCACTTCACATTTCTACAAACATCAATCTTAAAATGCATATTTCACATTGCAGCCCATAAACTTTAGAAAAGCATAATTCTCCCTCTATACCATAATGTAAAATTGCACAGCTTGCTATAGAATTATATTTTTTCAGCTTTTCTTCGTACAGTGTAGGCTGTATAATAAAGTGTTTCCCCATAGCAAATAGGAATTATATAACAAACATTGTCCCGTATGATCACATTACTTCCTTGAAACCATGTGAGATAGGCCACATTATGGAAAGAGAAGCCCAGGACCAGACAGGATAGATGGGTTGCTTGGATTTAGGTAGCTGGTGAAGATTGATCAAAGAACCAAACCACTAAGGCTTCTGCCTGATCATCAATCCTCACTAGCTACATATACTTAAGTTTTCTCATCCCTATTTAGAGTAATAATGCACTTATTTGGAGTCATCTCTGCTTTTCAGGTGACAATGCAGTAGTTATGTGAGGGAATTTATACTTTCTTTTGCTTATATTTGTTGCTCTGAGATACACTTCTGGTTCAAGTAAAAATGAATCATGGCTACCTTTGCCTAGCCCTGTGAGAAGAAATGGCCTAGACTCAGTGTCCCATAATTTGATCCTTTGTCTTTCTTTGCTTTGTGTAGCCTAATATTCCTATACCTGTGTGGCCTTTGTATGTCTCACCTGTGGTTTTCCTATTTAACCCCTGGACTAGAAATCCTGCCACAACATTGCCTACAAATCATAGAGAATCACAATCAAATCTAACAAAGATGCTACTATCAGAGGAAGCAGTCTTTACCTATAGAAGTGGTTTTGTATTTAGCGAGCTGCAGATCAAAGGGGCATATTGCTAAGAGTTGCAATGAGTTGGGAGCTGTGGCTATGGGCCCTCAGAATAGAGAAGCCACACTGTAAAGGGTACCTCTCCTAACTAGCTTCAGGTGGGTGGTGTCTGTTCTGGGCCTTGGTAGCAGGAAGACTGAGATCTCCTGTTCCTTGTTAAAGCCACCCCACTCTTGAGGTCTGAGGCCCATTGAGGTAAAGCCACCAGGTGCTTGTTTGGACTCTGTTCGTGGATCAGGAAATGTGCCAGAACTTTCTTTCCGTGCTCAGGTCTCTTTTGTGGTGTACGAAAAGGAAGAGGTTATAGGAGTTCCCAGAGGGCTTTGATGTCATTTGCTGCTGGAGTCCAGAGCTTTGAGTTCGGCTCTTGTTTTCCTTAGGATGTATTTCATGTCTAGCCCACACCCACTGGGGACAGAGGACTTCATATTAGAAACTGAAACCTATGGTTGGATGTTTCTTACGTTATGAAGGAATATTTATTACTTCAAAGAGTAGAAATGAAAAAAGTGGGGAGCAGACACCATAAAAAGTGTGGCTTGTCTTTCCCTCAAAGGAAAAGAGAAAGAAGGGAGAGCTGTGCTGCCTTGACCACTGTAAATCATAAAATCACCCTAATTAAGCCAGCAGCACAAATGAATAATCCATAAACACACTGCCAAGGCTCAGGAAACACCAATCTGTGGATGAGAAAAAACTTTCATTAAAATAGAAAACATGCTTTAGGCTCCCTCTTTCCACTTTAGAGGAGGTCCCTGCCATTAGATGTTTTGCTGTGTTTTTATACTGAATAAATTTCCTGGGGCCGCACCACTCTTTAACCATGATAAAAAGCCAGAAAAATGTACCTATGACTCTGAAAGCCAAGATTCTGATCATAAGTCACAGATGTAACATCAGAGAAAGTTGGGGACTATACTCAACAAAAAGTAGGGATAATGTTAAGCTCTAAGAAATCAAATCAAAGTAAATTATCACATCATATAAGTCCAGTATGGAAATAAACACTGGATCTTTAGCAGTGGCTAGGAGACAGGCTGTATTTAATTCTGAAACTTTATGATTTTTTTTTATGAAACTGTTCCCAGTGACAACGTTTTCACAGTGTATTCTGTACATCTGATGTAGTTATAATAGGTCTAACCATCCAGGAATATTCCTTACAAATAATGGAATTTTCCTGTGCCTTTAGCTTGGTTTGTTTTCCATATAGGGTCAGAATATATAAGCTTGGGGTGCTGAGTAAACCATAAAAATAAGCAGTATTTTAGAGTTCAATCTCAGAAGCAATAGACTCTGCAGGAGCCTCTCTTCCATGTTGTATGTAATTCACATGTTAAATGAGAAATTCTGGAAAATTAGGGGCAGGTGTAAATACAGAGGTGAAGATTGACAGCTAGAGGTGAAAGTGCACAGCTTCAAAGAATTTGGTCTGTTAACTTGTATATTGGCTCAATGTTCATCTTGTTCACTTCTCTGTCTTTAGTGAAAACAGTACATTGATAGGCTATGTGGAGGCTTAGTGTCTCCACCAATGTTCTCTGAGTGATCTTTTGGGAAATTTAAAGGAAGAAATATACAAATTGAAAAAAAGAGTTTGAAATAAAAACAAAACAGTACACTAACCAATTACAGAAAAAAGCATCACATACTCGGTCATTGAAAATCATCTTCTTTCCCTCTTGTTATGACTTTTTGTGTGACCTTCAATACTTTTCTGTGCTGACTCTCATATTTTTCCCATCTGTTAATGGCAAACTCTGAGAGAAGCAGGCATGGTGTGGCACATGCTCTGATTGCTTATAAACATAACAACTCATGCATATGTGTGCTTATGCCTTAGGTGTGCTTTAATAGACCTGGTGTTGCCACAGCAGTTTTCATTTTCTTGACATCCGATGGACTGGCGCCTGGAAAGCATCAGCAGCCAACAGTGACTCTCTACCTGACTGATGTCAGTGGAAGCAACCACTCTCTTGGTGAGTCCGAGAATGATTCCTTGAGAACTACTAGAGGACAACCCAACAGATCCAAGAGTCAGTTTGATATATCTTTCTGATATTGTTTGGGATCTCTTATGTATCACATAGCTATAAAGAAAATAAAATGGCATGGAGCTAGATGAATAGTTAAAAATATTTATTTATCTCTTTACTTCTCTCCAGGGACATATGAACTCTCATGCCAGCATAACCCACTGGTTATCAATGTGACCTCTGCCTCTGTTCTCACCCACCATACCACCTCTGTGCTGCTGAATTTCTCATCTCATTTGGTGGGCATCTCAGCGGTGGCTCTAAGGACATCCTCCTATGTCAGTCCTTCAGCTCCCAGTAACTGCATTTCAGAGCCTGAGGGACAGAAGCATCGGGGACAAAGGTACAAAGTCCCTTTTCTTCATTTCTTTCTTCTTTCTTTTTAAAAATATTTTATTCATTTTAATGAGAAAAAAGATAACCATAAAGCAGTTTCAAAACAGTTTAGTAGGAAAGTTACAATAACTAACACATTGCATATTGTTGTCTTCAAAAGACAAGCTGCAGACATGATATCTTGTCTAAATAGTATCTGTACAAACCATTCTTCTCAATGAACTAAGAGAAAGTAACTATATCTATCCTCACTATTGCCTGATCTTGTCAGATAGCAAAAGTTATACTTTTAGTTATATAGATCTTTTCTTCTTTTTATTGTGATTATAATGTACTGCTGTCATGTAAATGTAGTATCTATTATGATTGCTTACTCATTCACTGGAAAATGAACTTGGAACTTACTAAAATGTCCTAGGAAGCAAGCAAAGAATAGTCCGTGGAAGACATGTTGGGTTTTATATTTTGCTCTTCTTTCTTTAGCTGAGAATAATTTTTATGTAAATACTTAACAGCTTTACAAGATCTTAACATCTTTTTTACATATAAAAGCACTGACTTCAAATGAACGTTGTTTCATAAACTGCCAAAAATTCTTTGCCAAAAACTCAATGCTCCCTCCACAATGTATATTTTTCTACTTGTTCTCACCTGCACAGTGTAGACAGCAAGTTTATCAATTACTGCTAAGACTTGTCACGAACTCATTTACGGCTATACATCGAAATAGGCAACATGCTAACTGCATGTGCTTTTCTCTGGAAATCTATGATTGTCATCATTTAGACGGATGACAGTGAATGGACTCTTAGAAGCAGATAGTATAGGCAGTGTTCGTCACTGTGTTGGTGTGCCCATGATCAGCGATGTGGAACATTCCAAGCTCAACATCTGTAACTACAACTACGGAAGACTTATCTGTCAGTGATCTAATTAAGTGAATGAATGAGCAAATAAATTTAACTCCCTTAGAGGACAAGAATTGAAGTGACTTCTTTAGTACTAGGTGATCAGGAGATCAGGATTCTAATCACAAAAGCTGAGGTTCCAGGAAGAAGTCCAGGGCCATCATGCTTAACCTAAGTTTACCAGAAACCCATCTCCCAAAAGGATAGGGAACACACAATTTTAATGGAGTATACATAAGGAATGTGTTTCTGTGGACCAAATTCTAGTGGCTTAATACAACCAACATTATATCACAGTGTTTTGGGGTGAGGACTCTAGATGCAGCTCAGCTGGGTGCTTCTGGTTCAAATCTCTTGTAAGGTTTCAGTCAAGCCATTGGCCATTGTTATGGTTCCTAAGGCATGAAGGAAGTTGGAGAGTTCACTTCCATGCTCATTTGCATAGCTACTGGCAACTTCTGAAGATCCTTGTACAAGCTCACTCCCATAGGCACCAACAGTAAACCTGCTCAAGTGGGAATGGCTCAGTTCCTTGGCACATGAGTCTCTCTTCGTATTGAGTGTCTTAAATATAGCAGCTAATGAAGGAAAAGAAAAGACTAAGACAGAGAAAGAACATTGTGTGTATGATACAGGGCCCAAGAGAAAAGCCAGTTTTTTGTTTTTGTTTTGTTTTGTTTTGTTTTGTTGCAGAACTGGGGATTGCACTCAGGCCCTTGTGCTTTCCAGGGCAGTGCTTATTCTACTGAGCCATCTCCCTGGCCCCTAGTCTTTTTATAACATAATGTTGAAGTGATAGCTCATTAATCTGAAAGTCTATCCATTAGAAATTAGTCAGTAAATCCAGCCAATACTCAAAGAAAGGGTTTGCATAAGGACACATATTACTGGGGTCCATTTTAGAAGCTTTCAATCATGAACAGTAATAATAGTTTATGTTCATTGTGCACCAACTATGTGCCAGGTACACCATAATATAAGTGCCACGGAAAGAGAAGAGTAAGGCATAAAGTCCCGATGCTGTACATCTTGACGTTAGCTACTTCATCTGCAACTTACGTGTTTTCTTAGTGAGCAAATACTTCCAAACATTAATGCAAGAATGCAGACTCTTAAAACAACATTCTTTATTAGAATTATTGCCTCTCCCCCATGTATTTTCAAATTATTTCCTCTACTGGTTCTAATTCTGGCCTTAAGCCATACAGAATTTCTTTCAGGTCCCTGAAACATGTGTTCTTGATGAGCTTTGCACACAGTGTTCCTACTTTCTTGAATGTCTTCCAGTCCTTCACTTCAACTCATGCTCCCCAAGCAGCATTCACCTTCTGTGAAGTTTTGGCAAACTCTCTGGCTGTGTCCATAGGACACAATGCATAACCCAAATCCTACAAAGGTCACTATCTCATTGGGTGACAAATATTTCTTTACTTCTTGTTCTTTCCCATTAAACTCTGAGTTCCCTATGGTGGGAGTTCTGCTCAGGATCTCTCAGGAATTAGTAGAGGTTCTGGCACATAGCAATTACCAGGAACTGTGTGTTGAGTGAGTGTTTCTGACTTTATCTTTAGCTGCTCTGCAGAACAGAACTAAAGAAGCAAACAATCAAACTTGAAGTCACCACCTCTTGAAACTATAGGCCCAATAATTTCACTCACCATTGTTGCTGTGAAACTTCAACAAATAAGTTAATTAATTATGATAACTGCTGGTGGTTCTTCACTTATGTTCATGTGGCATTTGGGGAAAAACAAGTTTTATATGCATGCATGCAAACCATTGGAAATAGGATATGATTCTCCAGTTTACACAAAGTGTATCTGGAATGCATAAGCATTTCCAAACCACATGTGACTGACAGGAGCCATGCAAATTGGTTTTTCTTTCCCAGCCAGAGGATCAGTGCAATATAAGACAATTTTATATACAGGAAACGTAAGAGATCTCATGTATGTTTGTCATGAATATATTTAAAATCTGAATCCTTATATACTTTTAAAAATAGAAGCCTTGTGTCAATCACAGTTGTATATGTAGATACATCATTAATATGAAACTCTCAAATTCTGGGCATGGTGAAAGAGATTTCTGGCTACCTCCTTCTTACTCATGACTTCAATTCCATTAATACTTACATGGGCAAGGGAGAGCTGACAGATGCTTGGCAGTAGAAGATTTCATGTTTAACTATTAATGATCATTGGCCTATTCTGCCTACAAGTCTACGTCTTTAACCAACATGATTGGTCCAAAGAAATCTCAGATCAAAGCCAATAAACTTAAACCTTCTTCTGTAGTAATAATCATGGTCTTTGTGTTGGTCAAAGTCATTTCTTCCTGCTTCTTCCTTGAATATCAAAAGTGCAGACAAAAATACAAAACTCTTATCAAAACCAAAACCCAGGTCTGCATCTGAGTGTTGGTTAGAATTTCTTTTTATTGCAAAATGTGTGCTGGAGTTAAATTAAGCAACATCATATGCTTGTTGTGTTCTGAAAAATATCAACTAACTAATGAAACCCTAATTAAAGAGAGGAGAACCACAGATCATTCTTCATTTGCTGGCCCCTTTGACTTTTTTTTTAGGTGAACAATGATACTATTTATTTAGGTTGGAAGTCTGTTCCACAAACAAGTCCAAAGAGAAGAAGACCAAAATTTCGGGGTTGGATCATTTTGAGTTTGTATGTCTATCAAGCACTCAAGCCAGAAATCCACTAGAGCTGTCTATGTGCTTCTGTTCTGAGACAAAGCTTGAGCTTGATATAATTGAGAATAAAGTTCTTAAAAACAGATTATTCCAGGGTTCAGAAGAAAGGAAGAAAGAAAAAAGGAAGGAAGGAAGGAAGGAAAGAAAGAAGGAAGAAGGAAGGGAAGAAGGAAGACTCTTAGTTTTGATGTATCTCTTAGTTTAGTTTTCTATTCTGGTATGATGGCTATCCAATTTATGATCCTCTGAGCTTAGCACCTGGTCATGGAACTCTAGGTCTTGAACAGTAAGTTCAGTTTTGCTGCTTCTGTCCTTTGTTGCTCAACATGAACTCACACCATTCTTAGTTTCCAATTGTTTCCCCAGATTTGTCTATTTTAGTGAACAACCTGTAAGAGTGTCAGAACCATGCTGATGTCCAACTACCTTAGGATTTTTTGGACAATTTTAGGGAGTAGAAGCCATCTTTTATGTTAATGTCATTGGATTTGGAGTATATCTGAAGAATCCAGATGATACGTTAGTTTGCCTAAGTAAGTAGAATAGCTTTCAGATAATCAGTACTCTTTTTGTTCTTTTTAAAAGAATAAAAAATAATTAAAAAATTAGAAATTTCAGAATTTAACTAAACAAAATAATAGGACTTGCACAATGTTTGTTATATTGCATAATAATGTCTTCAAATTAATTGTTCAGATTACCAGATATAAGCAAGCAAAATTGGTTAAAAAATAGTTATAAGAAATTTAAAGGGGGCCAGCCACATAGCTGGGCCAGCCAAATAGCTCAGCAGATTAAAGGGCCTGCAAGCAGGCAAAGGGGCCAGGGATTCAATCCCAGGGCCTGCTGTGCTGGCTCCACCCCCAGGGCACACTGAGACACTGAGTGTGGTGGTGCGTTCCTGTAATCCCAGCTCTTGGGAGGCTGTAAACAGGTGAATCACTAAGAGTCCAGTCTAGTAGTGAGACCCTGAACACCCTGTGGACGCTTCCCTAAAATACAAAAAAAAAGAAAGAAAAAAATTTATTTTTATAAAGGAATAGTATTGAGACAGTTTCAAAACAGGTTTCCTAAAACAATTAAATTTAATCTCTTGTATTATTATAAAATTATTTTTTAAAAATAATTTTATTGAGAAACAAATAGCAGTGAGACAGTTTCAAAACAGATTACTAGCACAATTTCAGTAATTAATACATTTCATATTGTTATCTTAGTGATTATTCATTTTACAAGATGCAGACATCATATCCTGTCCACAGACACTATTAGAACAAATCTCTCTATTCATTGAATTAAGAGAATGCAGCTGTATATCTGTCCTGTTTTGAAAATACATATACAAAATGGTTGTTCATTTATAAGCCCCTTTTTTGTTTAGTTTTGTCAGAGAAGGGTATTCCATTGTCATTTAAATATTGTAGGTACGTGAATTCAGCAAAATATTCAAATATAGTCCAGTGGGCCGTAATAGTAGTGGGTTTCCATAAGACTGGCATTTAAAGGGATAAGAAAAAGAAAACGAAAATGTAAGCTTTAATAGCTCAGTAGACTATATTCCTGGCTTAGACAAGCAAAGGGAATGGGGATTGATCCCCAGCACCACTTGCCACACCAGCCATGCCCCCAGGCTCACTAAGCTGGCCACCAAGACCAGGTATGTGGTACAAGCCTGTAGTCCCAGCACCAGGGAGGCTGAAAACAGGAAGATCACTATGAACCCCAGCTGCATAGTGAGACCCTGTACCAAATACATAAAAAAATTAACCAGCAGAAATCAGCAGTACAATTATAAAAGCTATCATATACATATATATCTTTTTCCCTTCCTTCTTTCTTTCATTTGTTCTTTTCCTCCTCCCAGTTGTTACTTCCTTTTTTTTTTTTTTTTTTTGGTTTTCTTAAATAAATTTATTGAGAAACAAATAGCAATGAGACAGTTTCAAAACCAATTAGTAGGACAGTTTCAA
>NDGM011205640.1:0-16844 GCA_002564305.1 Octomys mimax | reverse complement strand
ACTCAGGCCCTTGCGCTTGCCAGGGAAGCACTTATTCCACTGAGCCATCTCCCCGGCCCTAGTCAAGTACTATGAACATATTGGTATTCTAAAAAAGGTAACTAAATTAAGTTAGGAGACTGTCTTTGAAGAACCGCAAACAGTTGCTTATCAATTCTATGATTTTTCTGCTTGTTTCATAGGAAATCAAAGTTTCTTGTGATCCTGTAATTATATGAAAGATTTCTATTCTGCAAAAGCTGTAAGCTATATCAATTTTTCCCCAATACAATGAAAAGGTACAGCTATAAATGGTCATGGACTAACATACCAAAATTCTTCACAGTCCTCAGACAAAATATTGAAAAGCTAGACATTTTGCTTCTGGTTTTGTTGATGAAAAGTTTTCAGAGGCCTAAAGGGAAACATGTCCAACTAAAGGGTCTGTATTTTGAGGGAAATTCTAGTCCTAATCTGAGTTATTCTCATGTGAACCATTTGTAAGAGGTTACATGGAATAAATAACCTGGTAAGAAATGGAACACATTACTTAGAATAGGAATTATAGACTTCTAGAATAACCAACCTACTTATGTGTTTGTAGCAGATAGGATTTCTGGATCTGAGGCAAGGAGCACCCTAGAGTCTGCAGAATGTAAAAAGGAATGAAATATTTTTCTTAGTTATCCATCAGAAGATGGTAGAAAGTAGAGCCCATTAGATTGTAGATAAACAAGAAACAAAAATGTCATCTACTCTCTAGTGACTGAGCCCAGAACTATCTACTGAGATCTGTCATGATGCTGTTGAGGAGGGAAATAACCTGACTTAGGCCCCTTTACTCGAGACATTGAAGACTAACAAGTGCAAAGGAAGTGCACACTTGCCCTCCATGCAGCTGTCCTCTCTCCCCACCTTCCACCGTCCTGACCACGCTTGACCAGCGCTGCTAACTTGTCCTGTGGAAATGTACCTAGAGTGGGACAAGATTTTTCAAAAGGAGGGTTCTTCAAAAGTAATCAACAGAGCCACTTAAGTAAACAAGCAAGGCTGAGACAAACCTGTCCTTAGGAAAGACCAAGTTTAGATCAGTACACACTGCATTGATGAAACCCACATAAAAGCTCAGTAAGCAATGAAGAAGCTGCTGCTGTGTCCCAGCAACTAATGGATAGAATGTTTCAGACAATGTGTCTTTTGAGAAGAGAAATTAAAGAAAGCCCATGATCCTTGGCCACACAGCTCTTTGGGTTCATCTAGTAAACCATGGTAATCCTATGTGAACTGGAAGACAAATGAGAAAAGGGGTTTATAAAGATCTACAAGGAAGGAAAGCAGGCATTGTGTGTAGAGTTAAAAATAATACACATGTGCTAGAATGTAGAGTGTGCAGTTGAATGTAAGAAGAGGAAATGAAGCAAAACCTATTCAGTGGAGTCATGAGATAAAAGCCCCCCCCCCGAATTTGAGTAAAGGAGTATGTGCTCCAGCAGGCCATGGGGGTCCAACTTCCAGGAGGAAAACACTATGCTTAGGACTGCAATCAGAAGAGATGAAAGCTACAGGGCTACACAGATGAGTAGAGAAGCATGAGAACAGGCAGAGAGCCCAGCAAAGGGGCTTGATCACTGCAGCTGAGGACCGGGGGTGACAAGGAGAAGACCGAGGCTGTGGTCTGAAGCGCTGATTAGATGGGCTGAGGCTCAGACGAGGGGGGTTCAAAGATGGGCTTTCAAGATACAGTGACTAGGAAGCAGAGGTGCCCGGTGAGTGAGGTAGGTAGATTTTGGCATGTGACATTAAGATGCTGGAAGCAATTGAAAATTGGCAGAGCTCAGATATGACTTCATCTGAATTGCATTTCAGATATTAAATCACCAACTGTTCTGACTTTGTTTCTTTGTTATCTACCAATATTTCCCAAAAAAAGTACAGCTAGGCCTGATTTCTCAGAACTGGGGTCATCAAGGAGGGGTTTAGTCTGGAGTGATGAACTGGCATCTGTTAGAGGAGGTGTTTTCCACAACAGACCAAATAATAAAATCACTAGATTGTAACATCAGTAGAATTAGACCTCAGACTACTTACGGAATTAGTAATCTGTATCTTACCTCTTTGTTCTCTTCTCCTTCTAATTTTACCCTTTCTCTTCCAATGAGAGAGAGAGAGAGAGAGAGAGAGAGAGAGAGAGAGAGAGAGAGTGCTTTCTATTATTTCAAGCCCATTGTTCACCACTGTGAAGGACTGTGGCCCTGAGCACTGAATTAGGAGACACTCAAGGGGAGTATGCCCTAGACATGGTTTGTAGTAGATCATATATAATATATAGGCTCTGAAGCCAGTAAACTGAACTCAAAGTTTTGCTTTACTGATTATTCATTGTGAGAACTTAATCATTATAGGTTTTTGGGTCTCAGTTTTCTTATCTGTAAAGTGGATATGATAATTACTCCATAAAACTTTTTGGAAATTACATAATTTAATAAATATAATCTACCATTGATGTGCTAGGAGCTGACTGTACACATTTCAAGCATAGGTTAAGCACTCAATAAATCCTTGCTATTATTATTTGGCAATATCTCCATAAATACCATGTCATTATAAGAATAACAATTCTACAAGACCAGTATTATTTTTTCCATTCACAAATGAAGTCTTCAAGATGCAGGGGAATTTATATGCCCTGGCTTGCCATGGAATGAAAAAACTATGACATGAATTCAGGTGAATCCAGTGTTCAGTGGATGACAGTATAACTCTGTATAGAGGAAATTTAAAACAGGATGTTATGAATTTCAAACTGATTTATATCCTCAAAATTGGAGACAATTTAAAAATGGCTGATGGTTAAATAATTAACAATGATTACAGCTCCTAATATAACTCCCTAATTTAAGCTCATCCCATAAATAGCCAGTTAGCATTATTTGATTGTAATAATAAATTAGATTGGCCAGGTATTTTCCTCTTTGATTTTGTCAACTATCTCTGGAGACAGGGCTTATTGAAAAATTAGCTTCTAATTTCCTATGGCTGAAACTAGTTTGCTAGAATTAATAAATGAAGTGATGGGTTTTTAGACAACATCAAGTATAGTCAAAGGCTCTGGAAGAGTATAAGGAAGGGGTGTGATAACAAGGAGGTGTGAGAGGTCAGATGTGAGGCTGCCAGGAGGAGCTCTACACTGTACAAAAATGAACGCCACGTCACAGCAAAATGCTTGCTGTGCACCAAGCCAATAGGGAAGAGTCGGGGCTGGGCCAGCTTTCCCTGATTTCTCCACAGCACTTTTCCATTCTTCCCCAGAAAGTCTTTTCAATCGCTACCTTCAGTTGCTCATCTGGTCAACCTCTGAGGATGAATCTTGGGTCAGGCTCTTGCTCAAGCTAAGTTGTATCAGACATTGGCCTAGAATGTCCCCAAATACATAAGCCACAAAAGAGTATCAACCAGAGGTGCATACAGAAAGAGTTGGATCAGGTTTGGATCAGTCACTGAGACAGAGACAAAAGTGAGACTACAAACGAAAAATGGGAAATACATCTGAAATTTAAAAAAAAAAAGTTCAGAATAGCCCAAGTGAGAAAATGCTACATATGTGGTGGATAAAACATCATTTCTATGCAGGATAATCCCAGGCCTTTCTTCCTGGGTGCTAGCCTGGATCTGGACAGGAGGGCAGCTATTTATGTATGTGTCTTCTCTACACTAAACTGAAGCCTTTTAAGAGACTTGATATGTGTCTTGTCGTTTTTGAATTCCCCATAGAGTCTGACATGTGGCAAACACTTAGCAAATATCTGTTAAATGGATGAAAGAATGACGAATAGGGTTGGGGATGCTACTGCCAGCACCACTGTTACCTCCTCTGTCAATAAAATCTATCACTTATTGGACATTTACTAGCTGTCCAAACTTGTGCTGAGCACTTGACATGCATATTTTCTTACTTAATCCCCACAGAAACCTTACCAGACAGATGCTATTCTTAGCCCATTTTAAAAATGAGGAAACTGAAGCTTAGAGAAGTTGTCTTTGCCAGAATTGCACCACTAACAAGTGCCAGAAATAGTAAATCTGTCAGGCCCCTCAGCCAATGAACTTGACCACTTGATTGCACTGTTTTGGAAGCACAACTTTGTTTGAATCCTGAATTGGATTCTAAAGTTTCTATTAGAGATTTTCCCATCCTCTGCTTCAACCAGCCCCACTCAAACTGAGTTCACTGGCCCTCTTGGGTACTCTTTGGGCACCGGTACACTCAGTTCATTGTCAAATAATTAATTATCTGGTTAGCAGAACATCTTGACCACAGGGACTCTTGTTCCCTTTCGTCTTCCCATTGTGCATAGCATAAAGCCTGGAATACTGTAAGTGCTAAATAAATGTTTGTGGGGTTGATTAATTATTGAGCTCTGAGAAAACAATGGTCATTTAGTAGACCATGTTGACTGGAGCCTGTTTTGGTTTTGATCCAGAGATTCCTTCATGAAAGGCCTGCATGGTCCAAATGATGAGGTAACAGTGATTTCAGCATCTCTCAGCAGCTACCTTTGGGACTGGATTTATTGCCCTCTGGAGGGAAACGCTGGCCCTCAACTTTGCTGATCTGTCAAGAGCAGTGATTTTAGGTGCGCGGCTGTTGATTGTTCTACAAGCTAACTGTTCAAGTCACAAGTGCTTCTTGGCATTGGACTGGGAGGCTGATCATGAGGTGTTTACTGGGTTTCTGGGTTCCTAAGGAGGAACGCAGGAAAGGCTAGCAGAGACGGGAGCCACGCTGCTCTAGCTCGAGAATTAAAATAGTAAAACAGAAAACAAGAACAACATCCTAGAACAATGGTTAACAACAGCCTCTGGAGTTGAATTTGTTTCCAGTTCCAACCCTGATCCTCATCCTCTTTTTGTTATGTAGGGAAAGTTACTAGATTGTGAGCGTTGGATTTCTTGTCTGTAAAATAGTACTGCTAATGTCTACTTTGTATGATATGCTAGTCAGCTTTCCCTAACTGAAACAGATACCCAAGGTACGTCAGCTCATGTAGAGAAAAGGTTCTTTTTGACTCAGTTTTAGAAACTTCCTTCTCTAGTCAGTAGACCCTGTAGTTTGGGGGCTGTGGTCACATGTCACAATAGGGTGCATCTGCAGCACAAAGCCACTCACCTCATGGCTGAGATATAAAACAGAAAGGAAAAGGAAGAAACCAGCGTCCCACTCTCCCTTTCAAATTCATATTCCCAATGACCTACCCTGCCCCCAACACATGCACATATACACACGCTCGGCTACACATCTTAAAGTTTCACCATCTCAGTTGCACCAAGCTGGGAAACAAGCCCTTTGACACACAGGCCTTCAAGAGATACTCAACATCCAAACTATAGCATATAGTAAGCATTAGATGATGCACACAAAATATTTAAAGCAGCACAGATCACTGAATAGAGAGAGCAAAGGGTGGCTAAAAGGCAGTTGTTATTTAAGCAATTAAAGTTTCTTTATTGGCTTACTAATGATAGAATAGTAAACAGACACATAGAAGTTACCCCCACTGAGCTTTGTACTGACTTGTAAAATAGTCACAAGCTCTCTTGGTTTGTAGCCACACCCACATGTGTCCTTCCCACTGGACTGTAGACTCAGCTGTGTGCCTGGCTCTGACCAAAAGGAGGTCAACCAGGTAAGGAGAAGCTTGAAATACGCTTGTGCTTTGTCCTCTCTGGAGGGTCACAGAATCTCTGCTGCCACCACTATCTGAAGAAGCACAAGCTAGCTTGCAAGATGGTAAAAGAGCCCTGGCCCAATTGCCCCGTCTCCTTGGCTAACTCCCCACTTCTAGAATGTGGGAAAGGCTCCCTTAAGATCATTACCTTCAGCTGACCCAATAGCCAACCTCAAGTATGACTAGTAAGCTCAGCAAAAGCTAGTTGATCAGACCCAGACCAGAAAAGCTATTTAGCCAGCTCACAGAATTGTGAGCTAAATAAATAGTAGCTGTTTTCATCAATTAAGTTCTGGGGTAGCTTGTTATACAGCCAAAGCTAACGGATACAAGCTTACAGGCTAACACAGAAGCAAATAAGCTTTTCCAGTAAAGAGCCAAATAGTAACTATTTCAGCTTTGAAAGCCAAAATGTTTTGGTTGAGACTGCATAGCTCTGCTGTTATAACCCAACAAAAGCCAGAGACAATAATGAAATGGATCATTGTGGCTGAGTGTAGCCAGAGGTTGTTGTTTGCTATCCCCTGTTCTAACAAAATATAGACATTACTCAAATAATTGTACAAGAAGAGGTATAGAAATCAACCACAATAGCATCTGCCTAGCCAAGTCTCACTGGCTATTAAAAAGAATGGTCAGGGAATCTGCCCTGGGCTGGCAATTCTCTTCCAATCAGATGTTCCCTGATAAAGTTTATTGATTAGATTTCCTCAGAAATAGGCTATGGGATAAAGACTTTAGAACAGGCACACTCCCTGGGAGGTGATCTTTATCTGGCAGCATGGTAGAAAAGTAGAAACAATATAGAGAAGAAAACCAACATGGAGCTGGATAATACCCAGGTCACTGTGGGCAAAGTTAGTTCACTGGGGCCTCCAAAAGATGGTCTAGGTTAGTGGTGGACAGCCCCTGGTACATGTGCCACAACAGGCCCTTTGAATCACTGAAAATTCTAAAAGGTTTGCTATCACTGGCCCAGGCCATAGGAGAAGTGTGGAAGCAGGTTATATACTCTCCAACTTCCACTCATTTTTTTGCAGGTTGCTTCTGGAGGATGCCAATTCGCCCAAGTTCTTCCCTGACCCTAACCAAACTCCTGTAGACAGAGAGACTTCCCAGGCAGGGAGTAGTAGCTTGCAATAAGCAGCTTGTGTGTGAATGGGGGTGCCAACAGGAAGTGGAACCACAGGCAGCCTCTGCTGCAGAATATTTCCCTGTGGGGGAAGATCTCGGTGGAGCTGTTGTGAGATTAGTAGGATTGACAGGTGAGAAAAGCCATGCATAAAGGGGAGAAGGGAATGAGGATGGCTGGAGAGGAAGATACATAGAAAAAGCCACAAAAGCCTAGAACTTAATGTCTATGACAATTCACATCTAACGTAGGTTGATAGTTTCCTCAGGGTGCGATAGTAAAGCACCAAAACCTGGTGGCTTAAAACAACAGGAATGTAGCCTCACCACAGCTCTAGAAGTGAGGAGTCTGAAATCAAGATTTCAGCATGCTTTCCCTGCCTGCTTTCCCAGCATGCTCCAGTACAGGATCCTTGCTTTTCTCTTCCTAGCTTTCTGCTGTCTCCTGGTCAACCTTGGCACTCCTTGCCATTGTGATGTAGATATAAAATGTCCTGCAAGAGGCTCATGTATTCTGAGGTGCAGCTTTGTAAAAGTGATTGATTGGATCAATCAGTTCATAGCCTAATGTACAGCTAGCAGGGAAGATCTGATTGGAAGAGAAGCATGGAGATGTGGCTTTGGGGCCGATGGCTAGTCCCTCGCCCTTTTCTCTTTGGTGCTGGTTCCCAGTTCTACTTCCTAGTCAGTGTGAACTAAGCAGCTTTGCTCAGTTGGGCCCTTCTGCCATGATGTTTCTACCTCCAAGCCAGCTGGCCATGGACTGAATCCTCCAAAACCATCAGCCAAATTAAACCTCACTTTCTTTAAGTTGTGGGTATCAGGTATCTTGTCCCAGAGGCAAGAAAGCAGAATAATACACTTCTGTGGGGACACTTCACTCCACTCTGTGCCTCCCTTATCACATGGTTGCCTCCATTCTGTGTGCTTGTGTCTAAATTACCCTCTTCTTCTAAGGGCACCGGTGATTAAATGAGGATCCAGAATGATCTTATTTTAACTGGATTATACTTCTGAAGACTGCATTTCCCAGTAAGGTCACATTTCCAGATACCAGGAGCTAGAACTTGAATACATGTTTTTGTGAGGTAGAAGCCAATTCATAGGAGAGAGAGAAAAATAAGAGATAGCTTCAGAAAGGAAGAAAATCAGGAGACTGTGCTATCTCAGACCCTCCAAATACACCCATAAAGGAAGTGACTGTCATAAATAAGATGAAAATAACCAAGTGTCCACTGGATTTAGAAATGTGGACAGGGGGGTTCTTACCAACAGCTAATTCTGTGAAGAAATTGGAGAATAACAACAGAGAACATGAGAGGAGGAAATGGAGAGAGAGTACTCTGCTCCACCAAGATGCTGAGCTGTGAAGAGGAAGGAACAGATAGAATCAACAGTGTATGGGGTTGAGGGAGAATTTTTGATAAAGATGACAGAGACAGCACCTATCAGTAGAAAGAACAGATTCTGAAGATGTTGACTATGGAGGTGCTAAGCAGAGAGCAGAGTCCTTGACACAGTGACACAGTAGAAAATGGGTTTGTGAGACCAGGCTTCTCTACAAAGGGGAGCAGGAAGGGTAACCTGAACTCTCCCTTCTGTGGTTTAAGCCCTCATTCTTAGAATATTCTACCTGGTTACAGCCATCTAATATTTATGGCCTTGCCATCTTGGGACTAATAAAGGAAAGGTATGTATGGCGAACTCAATTCATCTTCTTTAGGAAGGCCCCACAACTAAAGAGCACAAGCAATTTTTCCTATCATCTGAAAGCATTCTCTATCTGGAAAACATTTTCTGAGCTTCTACTGTATATCAGGAATTATTCTCAGAACTGATCAGTGAGACTTCTCTCTTCTCCCAATGCAAATGCCAAAGTTTGGGTCAAGGTGTCCCCCAAAGGCCCAAAGGCTTGGTCCTCAGCCTGGAGTGCCATTGAGAAGAGGTTGAATCCTTAGGAGGTGATGCCTGCTAGATGGAGGTGAGGTGCTTGGGACATGCGCAGAGCCCTGGTCTTTCCCTCTTGTTTATTCTTGCCTGGCCATGAAGTGAAAGGGCTTCCTCTGCCACATGTCTCCACCATGAAGTCCTGCCTCATCATAGGCCCAAAAGAAATGGGTGACTTACCATGAACTAAACCCTCCAAAACCATGAGCCAAAATGAACCTTTCCCTTTTTTAAGTGGAGTTTCTCATGTATTTTTTGCAGTAGCAAAGACTAACCCAGAATCTGAGGAACAAATATGGTATAGGCTGCCCTGGTCCTGTGGAACAATGAGTCCCAGGAACACACTGATATGTTTGGGAAATGATGATATTTCAGCAAAATAGGTTGAGACATGGAGTCTGTGAGAAGAAAAAGGTGGGAGAAAGGGGGCTTCCAAGGGGGAGGAAGAGAAATAAGGTCGAGATGATAGTAATAAGTAGTAATAATAAAGAGTATTTATGTAGAGTTTGTGGTTTATAAAACACTCTTATATAATTTTTTTCCCATTTAATCTTCATAACAGTCCCTTGAAAAGTAAACAGAAATGTGTTTTCCCCCATACGGTAACTCTGGGAAATGAGCTTTCCCAAAGCAGCAATATATTCAAAATGAATAAAGTAAGAAATAAACCCATATTATACTACATATTCATTAGACTTGTCTTCCTGAGTTGCATCTGACAGCTTTTGCCTAGATTGGGGCACTTTAATTTGTCATGTTTAGCCTAAGCAATGCTCACTATTGCCTTGTGTTAAGTTCCTAATACCACTAATCTCTGGAGGCTGGCTCAGGTCTCCAGCCCTGGTTTCTCCATATTCTGCTTCCTCATCCAAGTCTGTGCTTTCTTGCCATCACAGCTATTTGCTATCTGATCACTGTCAATGCAGGCATCAAGAATCCATGGCATCAACTGCCAATCTCACATGGGTGGAGTTCTACCTGTTACCTTCCTTCTTACTCAAGTGATTCAGACACCACAGGTCATTCCTCCACTCATTCAATAAATTTATTGAAATTCCATAATGCTTCAGTTAATTTTTTCTCCTTACTGGGACAAAGTACCCAACACCCAGAATTAAGGAAGGAAAGGTTTATTTAGCTCAGTTGGTGGAGGTTTCAGTCCATAATCAGCTGGCTCCAAGGCAGAGCGGCATATAGAAGAGGGCAGCAGTTCATGGTGGCAGAAAACAGCAAAGAGCAAAGGGAGGACCCACAACAGCTGCCTGTCTCCTTTCCTGATATTGTATTCAGGCTAACTGCCCCACGGCAGATGTATCGCTCACACCATAATCCTAGTATTGGATCATGAATTAATCACAAACCCTAAAAGCTGCCCCATGACGACATGAGGCTTTGAGGAGTCAACTAGACAAAAGCCATAACACATGATATGTAAGACGCAAGAATAGACTTCATAAAAAACTCAAAAAGAACATGTTTAAGGTATTTAGAGTCTGCCAGGAAAGCACACAAATAACTAACATGTAGGAGGCCAAGGTGACAAGTGGGTAAAGATAGTTGAATTCAATTGTTTATTTCTTCAGCAACCATTTTACTAAGCATGAATTATGGGAAAGAAGTGATGTCAGACTCTACCCCACATGCTAATCTATTTATTCCTCATGACATGGCAGTCCCAGGATGCTTTGCTCCATTTTATAGATGGGGGTAACAAGTTTTCCTCATTCTCTCCAGTCTGAGGGGCTTCGTAGGAGAGGCTTTTGTGTTGAGGTTTCTTTGTTTTATTTTGTTTGTTGTTGTTGATCAAGTTTGGATTTTTTTTAAAAATGTATTTAGTACAGAGTCTGCAGGGTCTTACTACACTGGTCAGACTCATAGTGATCCTCCTGTTTTCAGCCTCCCAAGCAGTGGGATTATGGGCACTCGCCACCATGCCCAGTCCCAATGCACCCCAGTGGGGGAGCCGGCATGGTACACTGGGAATCAAACCCCAGTCCCTGTGTCTGCCTAAGCAAGTACTTTAATCCTCTGAGCTATCTGGCTGACCCTGGATGGGATTTTAGCACTTAGCTTAAAGAGGACTTAGCATAAAGCTAATGACATGCTATAGGGCTCCTAGTTTACATAGATTCCTTTTGTGGTGCTAGGATGGGTCATAGAAATGTGCTCACATCTGCATGTGCTTCATAGCTTTCCAAAGTAATATATTCTTAGATATTTTTCAGAGAAGCTTTCCTACCCTATGTGCACTCCAGATCCCACAAAATCTAGACACACCTCTGCATTTAAAGGTGGAATGAAGGGTGTGTGGCAAAGTGGAAATCACTAAGCAAGCAGGAAAGAAAGAAAGTTCGGCACATGAGGGAAAGTGTGTTAGTCAGCTGTCTGTCATTGTGATAGCATACCTGAGACCAAAGTATGAGGAGGAAAGGTTTGTTTTGGCTCTTGGTTTCAAATGTTTGAGTGCACAGTCTGTTCACCTGTTGTCCTTGGGCCTGTAGTGGCATCATACATCCTGCCAGGGAGCGTGTGGCAAAGCAAGCTGTTCACCTCTTAGCAATCAGGAAGCAAAGAGGAAGGAAAGGTTAGGGTCCCAGTGTTGCCCTCGTGGGCAGCCCTCAGGGATCTAACTAGGACCAGATCATATGGGCTCCACATCACATAAAGCTCCACAGCCTGGTGGAAGCCTTGAACACATGGGCCTTTAGGTGACTCTCAAGACCCAAGCTACATCAGGTGTGTGTGGCCCTTTTACACACAGCTACAAAGGCAATGCCAGAAAGAGGGAGAGGACAATGCCCCAAGCTGCTCGCCCCAAGCCCCAAGCCAACCAGCGCCTGTGCCCTGCTATCTTTTGCTTGACAACAGTAAGAGATGATCTCTCTTGTCCCAGGCCAATCTCTCCACCCAGGCTCCTACTCGCACCCCTACAACTCTGCCTATGACCTTCTCCTCCTTCCTGGCTCTGTATTTTCACCTGCTCAGTGCCACTGGTTCTGCCCTAATATGATGAGCTCATGAGCCCCCTGTTAAAGGTGAAAGAAGGAAAGAAAAAGGAAGAGAGGGAAAAAAGAGAAGAGGAGCAGGAGGGGAAAGGAGAAGGACAGAAGGAAGGGGAGGGAGGGAAAATGCTTGAAGATGTCTCCTCTCTGGTCAACCCTTCCTTGTTCTCCCCTTTTCTTGGCCCAAGTTTTTGACAGCCAGCCTCACTTCCTGCTTCCAATGTCTCACTGGAAGTAACTGTCACCCAATCGCCCATGGCAGCCTGGCTCCTCCTTGCTCCATGGACTCCTCCAACACTGCCCCTCCCATAACATCCAGCGACTTCCCACCTCACAGCACCTGCTTTGCTGTCCCATCCTTACCTCACCTGGCATCCCGACCTCCGTGCTGCTCTTCCTCCTCCTCTGTGCCTCCGCTTTCTTTGCCTCTTTTCGGCTTCTTTCAGTGCTGGTCTCCTTTGGGCCTCTGTGTTAGGCTCTGGTTTTCTCAAACGTAGTAAACATTCCTCCTTGCATATCTCACAGGTACTGTCAGAATGCCCAACCCTGAGCTTACCACCCCTTGTGCCCAAACTCCTACCCAGGCCTGGGTCTGCTCCTCTTGTTCCTGTCCCACAGAAAGGCACAGCCCACTTAGTGCCCAAGTCAGACACCACACACACACACACACACACACACACACACACACAGAGGCTGCCACCCCTGACCTCAAATAACATCTGAGACCTGCACTGGGCATCTCAGATCTCTCTTACATCTGTCCACTCTTTACTTCAGGGCCTTCCCATGCCAGAGCTCCCAAGCTCCTCACACCCCAATATGTTAGGGCTCCCTGACAAATCTCCCTGCCTCTCTTTCTTCCAACTTCTTCTCCAACCACAAGCGGAAACATCCTCCTGAAGTGCAAAACAGTCTGCTGTTCTCCCACTAAGCCCCACAGTGGTCCCCCCTGCTTCAGGTTGAAGTCTCAGCTGCCCACATTCTCTCAGGCCTTGCACCACCTGGCCCCTGCGCCACCTGGCCTCACCTCACCTCTGCTCTCCCAGCCCAGGGCCAACCTGAACTGTCGTGTGCTCCTACCCCAGAATTCTCACTGTCCTGCACCTCTCTGCATCCCTGTCCATTTCACCCATGCCCTTATCTCCTCCTTCCTGTGCCTTCTTCTGGTGACATCAAGGGAAGCCTTCTCTGACCTCACAGTGACCCAGCTATGCACAAGCAAAAAAATATGGTGAAGGTTTAAACAAAAACAAATTTTTAAATGGTTACATTAAAAGACACATTGGCATTATTTATCCCTCAAACACACACACACACACACACACACACACACACACACACACTTCAAAAACACTCTGTCGTTCTTGCCACTTTCGAGAGCAGCTCTGGAAGTCCTCCTTTGTGAATGTCCTCTGTTGTGCTATCCTAGCCCCCTTGATGTCCTGAATGGATTCGAAACATTCACCTTTCATGATCATTCTGACTTTGAGAACAATCCAGAGGTCATGTGGCATGGCGCCAGATCTGGCCAGTGAGGTAGAGGAGGACGCACCATGTTTTCATGAGCCAGCCTTTCTGTCAGATGACACTTGGCAATAACATTCACACCTCAAAGAGACACTCAGAAAAGAGAGGCCAAAAAAAAATGGTGCAAATGTTTCAAACAGAGGGGAAGTATTCTGAGGAAGATTAATGGCAATGTGTCCTTTACTCTAATAAATTTTTAAAATTTTAAATATTCACTGTACAGTTTGAGCACACCATGCATGTCCACGCATCCCAGCTGTGAACCCCACCACACACCAAGATCCTGAAGAACATGCCAGGTCTCTGCTTTCCATTGTCCTGACCATGAGGGTCCCTCACGTCAGACCCAGAGAGATGCACTGAGTCTGTGCGGAACAGGTACCAAATGACAGGTTCCATGGATCTATCCCAAGGCACACAGTGTAGCAGGCTGGGGGGCGGGTGTTGTGTTCACTAAGCAAAATGAACTCGGATCCAGGAAGTGAGTTGATCTCACTCATGCTTTTCAAAGTTTGCTCTGGATGCCAGGAAATCCCACGAGGAGGCCCACAGAGGAGATAACAAACCATCCCCAGCCAGGGGCAGGAAGGCAGATAAGCGAGAAATGCAGATATCACACCGATGAATCCCATCCAGATGGAAGGTAAGGGGTGTGGGACGCCGGCAGAGCGAGGAAATACTTGTGGAAAGATCTGGAATGCAAGCTCTGTTGGGCTTCTCTTTTGTTTTCTTTTTCTTTTAGGTGCTGAGGGTAGAACCCAGAGCTTCACACACATTAAGCGCACTCGCTACCACTGAGCTACAACCTAGCCTCTGGAGGTTACATTTGGACCAATTAGGGGACATTCTCCCACCACCAACCAATGGAGAGACAATCCTTGCATACTTGATCCTCAGCTTTCCAGGCGCCCCTCGCCTTCTGGCTGTCACTGTGCTCTGAAGATTCAGGATTTAAGTCTTCATGTTTCTGACCCAAACCCTCATGTGGAGAGCAGACATTTACATAGCATGCGGTTATTATTGTCGCCTTTCTGGTTATTTATTCAAAGAGAATTTGACTTTATGAAACCCACAGTGGTTTGCACTGGTGTCTTGTGTGCACGTGCACACAGCTTCAGATCCATGGGGACATTACGGGACATCTGTGACAAGGGCTGGTGGATTTTTCTTTTTTGTCTCATCTCACCTCATCGGAGCTGTCTCCCTGCTCACCTCTTCTGGGTAGCTGCTGGAGACAGCAGCCCGGTGCTGCCCAGAGAAGGGACCACTGACAGGGGGCCTGGCACGCTGTCCTGTGGGTGGAGCTGGCAAAGAGCCCACATCTTCTTCCCTCTGAAGGTATCTGGTATAGTCAGGTTTTGCAAGGGCAAGGATTTAATACAGGACACAAAATATTTTTCTTAATGTATTTGATACATGGGCTCACTACACAGCTTGGACTCCTAGTGATTCTCTTGTTTTCAGCCTCCCCAGTGCTGGGATTACAGGCATGCGCCACCAATTCTGGGCTCGGTCACCAACTCAGCATGCCCAGGGGCAGGGCAGGGGCAGCATACGGTGTTAGGGATTGAACTTTGGTCCCTGCACTTGCCTAAACAGGAGCTTAGTCCACTGAGCTATCTTGCCAGCCCTAGGACACATAATTTATGCAATTATTTTATAGTATTCACCCAAAGAGTCAAATGCAAAAAAATGTAGGAGATCTGTCCACACACTAGAGACCCAAAGAATCCAGAAAAGGGCCTGGTGCCCAAAGCACACCCAGCAGCACAACTCCAGTTAGAACCCGTGGCAATGTTCTCTGTGAGTCCAGCTGGAGACTATAGCCCACAATAGTATCTCATGCAGGTCTGTTCCATGGATCTGCACTGGAAAGGCCCAAGGGCCAGTGGTGGAGGCTAGAAAGTCTGTGCCAGTGGAATGAAGGATCTGTGTCAGCAGCTGAGGGATCTGCCCTGGAGCCAGGAAGCAATGCTCAAGGTAAAACCAAAACCGCCCCCTCAGCTATCCTCAGCAACAGCAAGGTCCCACGCTCCTCCTACAATGAGAACAGCCAAGTTCACCTCAGGAAAACCAGAGCAATCAGGCTCTCCAGGAGGATCAACAGCACACCACCTTCCCCTCCAGGGCTGCTTTATTTGCAATTGGCAACAACCCTCAGGTGGGCCCTCCACACCCAGCACCATGCTGGTTCAGTTCAGCTGGGTGTTCCCAGCTGACCACCAGTTGTCGCTCCACCACAGGGACCTCCAGAGCACAAGGGCAATTTAAACATGATTTGTCATCCTCCGATATACCCTCCTTGAGGTCCTGAACTCAGCAGATTTGTGGAGCTCCACATATCAGAAGTACAAGCAATGACTGAAGAAAGCAGGAAAGGCAGAGGTGGGAATGTTTTCTTGAAGTAAATCAGACCATGATGCACTCTCATGTATTGGCTCAGCACACAGACCCATCATGGTCATAGGAAAGCATGTGGGGCTGGAGGCCAGACCACCTGAAATCAAAGCCCAGCTTTGTCGCTTACTAGAGCTATGAAGTTTGATACAATCCTTTAACATCTCTACCTCAGCCTCCTCATCTGTGAAATGGGTGTTATAAAAGTGACTATACCCAAGGTTATCATGAGCCTTAGATGAGGTGACCTTAGCACTCAGCACACTGGAGCCCTGAGGTGGTGGGATTTCTCAACCTGCCAGCCCTTTTGGCAGAGTAAATAATTCCAGTAGTCATGTGATTCACACACAGGGCATTTAGAGTTCCCTGTCTCCTCTCCTTGGGCCTCTTATCCTTCCTTGCATTCATGAAATCTGATTCTTTTAGAGTTTCTAAAATGTGCTGCTCATAGAAATGAGTAGTAATAGATTTATTTTCTTACCCTAAGATGTTTTTCATTGTGATAAAATACAAATAACATTAAATTGAGCATTAGTGACATTTAACAATGCAGTCATCTTGATGCTCTAGTTGAAAGATGTCCTCAACACCCCAAAATGACATCCTGCACCCAGTAGCAATCACCCTGCATCACTACCCTCTGCCCCTAGCCCCTGGAACCAAGAATCTTCCTTCTGTCTGCCCTGGATTTGCCTTGCCTGTATGTTTCACATAAATGGAATTTTCTGGCTTCTTTAAGCCCAGGATGCAATGCGCCATGGTCGGCAGCACACACCTGGGGAGCTAGCCTGTGTGCGTCGAGCCCCTGGGCTGTTACTGACTCCAGCACAGTGGAGAATAACTTAATATTTTGACAACTTGGTTTCTTCCTCTGGAATCAACCCAATAATCACAGACTTCTCTCCTGGATTTATGCAAAGATGAGATGACATATAGCCAGTGTGCTGGTGCCCACCATTAGTATTGTTTTCCATTACATTAGTAATGCACATTTGTTGACTTGAAATGTCCAGAAAGGCATAAATTTTTTTTTGAATACCCTTCATCTTGTTCTTCTAAGTGTGTACTGTTTCTTTTTTTCCCCATAATTTTATTGAGAAACAAGTAGCAATGAGACAGTTTCAAACCAAATTGG